>VOMN01127013.1:0-11546 GCA_014899125.1 Orchestia grillus
TGGGGTGTGTGGGCTGAAATGGGGTGTGTGGGCTGAAATGGGGTGAAATGGGATGTGTGGGCTGAAATGGCGGGAAATGGGGTGTGTGGGCTGAAATGGGGTGTGTGGGCTGAAATGGGATTAAGTTGCCAAACTGTGCCTTAATTGCAAAAAATTGCTTTGTTTACCGAAATGTTTCATTAACAACGCTTTCTAATCCTGTCAACTTACTGTTAACATAAATGCACTGTATTCGCCTGAAAAAATCCTCAGATCCTCTGTACATTTCCCTGCACTTCCAAAGGGCAAATGAAAAATTCCTGATAAATCCTGTTCATGTTCAGCTGTTGACTTAAAGCACCAGAAGCAGCGTTGTTATTGAGTTGTCGACTATCTAGTGATGAATGATGAACCCCTAAGTCATTGAGTACTTTCCGTTCCTCGTTTGACAATTTTTCGATGAGCAATAAAATAAATAAATGTTTGGTTTGAAAAATAAATGAATAAATTCTTAAATTAGTGAGCCAATAAATAAAAGAGTGTATAGTTTTCTGCTTGTACCGTGGAATCATCCATTTTAATCGCTCACATTTGCTAATGAATTTCAGAAATATGTTTTCTTTTGAAAACGCGTCAATTCAGATGAGAGCAATAGTGTATAAAATACACAGAGAATACCGTGTAGAATATTTAAAACTCTATTGTTCGTTCATTTAAAGTGTAGTTGATTCGATAACTATTGAAACAATTATTTAGAGAAAATCCCACTATGTTGCTTGCTTGCATGATCCGTCTGTCTATCTCTCTGTCACGCTCTTAAGGATTTAGTTCCGAGAAAATTCCCGGGTCCTTATTTCTAACAATCTGCGAGACTGTCAGATAAGGCAGTCCGTATCAGTGATACTGCAAATAACAATATTTCACGTCAGGTTTACGGTAAATAAGAGGGCATCCTAAGAAATTATCAGCTGTCCCGCCATTTGTGGGGAGGCACGTCTACTAGTAAATAGACAAATCGTGACCCGTGACCCCAAGTAAAATTTATCAAAATCAAACCTCATCCAGGAATATATTCTATGCAGTTAAGTCGATATCCACAATACACGATTAAACGAAGAGTATAAATTCCGAATATCTCAGAACCGACAGACAAACGATTCTGCCCTCTTTCTCATTGCCGTATCCACTTTACTAACTTGCCCGACTTAAATTCCTTTCTTTTACGTGACATAAGTGTATATTTTCTCTTCTGTGCACGGTTTCAAGCAAGCAAACAAGCAAGACGACCAAAGTTTTGCATAGTACTACACTAGATAGATAGATAGATTAATAAACACTAGTTTTCACTTGCAATAATACGACTTGAAGGTCACCTCTAAAATTTTGCACTAGTTGGAATTCGGCAAACAAATTTCCTCCGTTACACTCGAAAGTGTCATCGAAAAAGTCAGCAATTGTAAAGACAAGCCTTCATCTCGACTTCACAATTCAGGTCTTCAGGCAACCAAACTTCACCAAAGGATGACTGAAAATATCTTCACCGATCACGCGATGATATTCAACTCAATTCCACGCACAAATCCAGCCAACAGATTCTGAACCTGAAATTGGTCGGTGTGCGTACAATCCCAGCGACATTCTTTTGCGTTTTCCAGCAACGTCCGGAAAATTTTCTCCATTCCAACTTTAAGCCACGAGCAATCTTGTCACTCCTCTGTTAGACCTTAGACTCTCTGGGTAGCACGCTATCACGAGGTATTAAAATGAATATTTTCTGCCCTTGAAATACGTGAGTCTATTTTGAGAACGTTGAACAGTTGAGAGTCGGGCAGGGTGTTGAGACAAGGAAGCTCTGAGTGGACTTCATCACGGTTGTGATGAGTTGCTCGGGTGATGTACGCGATGTCTAAAGCAAACTCTGAATGCATCGTCGCTACGTAATTTGCTACCTAGGCCGTGAACTTATCTATCACAAGCTCAGAGGAAAGTTTAGTTATTACTCGTCGCTTGATTTTTTTATTTAGCATATAATACGTAGGCTGTTCAGTTTAGAAAAATGGCTCGCTGTGTAGTGAAAATAAATGTTAAGAAGACTTATTATAATAGGAAATTGTACCTATGCTCGAGAAAATAGTGTGCGAATAGACAAAAGAGCTCTGTAGAACAGATTTAATTATGGCACAAGCCCAAAATACTACAATGACGACGTTCACTGCACACCAGAAACCACAATAACAACAGATGAGTAAAGTAAAACGAAGAGCGGTTGTCCCGAGTGGGGGAAAAGCTTCATCACAAGCGGCAAATTTAGGATCTCAAGAACATTTACAAGGTGTTGAAGGGAGCGGTTTTTAGGAGACCGTATTTTGCGGACTGGCGGACGTGAAAACGCCGGATCCGGGCGTCTAAAATTGAGAGTCTCAAGTGGAATTGATCAGGTTTGTGGGAAGTGAGACGTGCTCTGAGCCTCCTCCTCCAATGGGGATCCGACGCGCGAATTTTCGAATAAGGAGATTTTAGCGGCACTGCGACGGCCTCCTCAAAAGGGTGCTCGAATGTCGTGCAAAAAGAGTGCCGGAAAGCACGAGGTGTTTACGATTAAATTGAATGTTGTCAAGCAAGGCGTAAGAATCCGGATGTGTTGCTTAGGAATATATTGCAAATGGTATGCGTCTTCTTGGAACTACATGTAAAACGTGATGGTGAGGACATCGACTATTGTGAGACTTGTACGGTGCTTCTGCAGCCGTCTAAAAATTGGTAAAATTTTCTAAAAGAAAGTAGGTGTGTTGAGCATTTCCCTCTACACATGAAACATTGAAATATTTGCACGAAAAAAATATCATCCTCAACTTTTCGGAAGAATAGCTCTTTCATGACACCACTATCACGAACTGCTGGAAATCGGAACAACGCAGGCTTAAAACTGGAAGCAAAGTGTCAATTAACCTCATTTTTCAAGCGACTTTTGCATGAGCAGCATTCACGAGACTAATGTGATCAATGTGGACGAGCTCTGTATACCAAGGGGTTAAATCAATCTGAAATAAATTCAAATGACAAAAGTTTACGCACGAGCAACAATTTTTCAGGAGTTGCCACGTCAGGTTCAAGGATGTTCAAACATGACGTAGGAGAGAAAAAAAGGCTTTTTATAACCTTAAGAGACCCAACGTCGCTTCGTTGGATGTACTTGGAGATGTTCCGGCCGTCACGCCGGGGCCACACTGGGGTGCCGCCGCTTACCTGAGCGTACCATCAAAAGAACGGCTGTATTTTTATTGCAGCTGTATTTTTATTGCAGCTGTATTTTTATTGCAGCTGTATTATACTGCGTAGGGCTGGGGTAACCAGGGAAGGAAACTGGATGTCATGGTACCCCTTCAGGAAAATTGACTTCTCGCGTTGTTTATTTTTAAAACCCCTCAATTTGTGTGTCAGAATTTGTCTATTGAGTAACAGAACCAAACCCTCAGTTCGGGTCTGAAAGGATTAAGGTTCTAATTTGACCTTAGATGATGATGGAGCTGTGATCGGTTCACAATATACCAGAAGGACTGAAAACAACAGCTGAATACAGCAAAACAGGGAGCCGCTGTAGCTTTATTGCTAGCGCTGAGTTTGGGATCGCACGAATTTGGTGTTGATTAGAGGTTTTTGGGACTTCGTTTCTTGCGGACAGGCGGACATTTACCTTGCAATTTTCTCATTTACCTCACAGTTTTCTCATTTATCTCGCAATTTTCTCATTTACCTTGTAATTTATCACACAATTTTCTCATTCAACTCTTAATTTACCTCACAATTTTCTCATTTATCTCGCAATTTACCACACAATTTTCTCATTCACCTCGCCACTTTCTTATATACCTCGCAATGTTTCCAATTACTTCGTAATTTACCTCACAATTTCCTCATTTAGCTCGCAATTGACCTCACAATCTACCTCGTAATTTTATCATTTACCTCGCAGTTTACCTGACAATTTTCTCAACGTCTGAAGTTCAGAGATTATTGACATTAAATTGATGCATAGTTATTCACTACTCATATATGCGTCACTACTCTTGAAATTTTCGAAAAGAATTTCACACTCACCACAAAGCGCACTGTGTGTGTGAGGCCGTGAGATTGTGAACGAAATTAATTGCACACGAGTAAAATACAGAGCTCGCAGGTGACAAAGCTCAAACGATCTCGTTTTGTCTCGCACAGCCTGCCGACTGCACTCGAAAGCAGGTTTACAGTCCAATCAACGGCAGCGACGGGAAAGGATCAGAGGGAATGTACCGTCACTAATTGATTACTGCTTTTGGAAATACTTCTTTGATCAAAGCCGCATGGAAACGGAGCTTGGATCGATGTCTTCAGTCTTGCAGTGAAGAATGAGGTGGCCTCCATAACTGCGAGGAATGCTTGTGAGGCATGTATGTGTTTACCTGCCAACCGAATGCTGCGTGAGGCATGTATGTGTTTACCTGCCGACCGAATGCTGCGTGAGGCATGTATGTGTTTAGCTGCCAACCTACTTGACGGAATGATGTGAGGTGCAGTTCATGAAAAAATGTGATTGCTTCAGTCGATGACTTTGTCACAAATTTTAATTCGCTGGCATCCCCGACGTTGTGGGAATGATTGTGAACGTAAGTAATTACGTTGTTGTCTAGTGCAGGGATTTAAAATGACAAGTATGTGAGGGATCGCTTCAAGTCAATTAAGTTTTTGTTGTAGATGCTAAACAGGCTGCGAAATTGTGTATGATTATAATTTTGTTTATGGAAAAATTATTTCTGTGAATATCTGATGAAATATTCTTTTCAAATACTTTTCATCCACTGGATGAATGAATAAAACCTTTAGCTGCTCGCAATCTTCCGCTCTTCATCGTGGTTCGATAGATCTTTGTTACTCTTGAAAAGTTTGCCTCATTAACTAAACGGTTCGATGAATAACCACTAACTCTTCCCGCTTCAACTCAACAAGAAAGAAAACAAAGGAACCACAGGTAAACTTTTACGCCAATCCTTTTTCCCGCTGATCCGATGTTGCCGCACTGAAGTAACAGGAAATATGTTCCCCCGCAGGTGTCGTGGATCAGACACCGGGATCACCACCTTATCACCCTGGGGTCCACCACGCACTCCTCTGATGAACGCTTCCAGGTCACCTATGACCAGAACACCAAGGTGAGTTCCATAGAATCGAGCACTAAGTCATTTACGACATAACACCAACGTGAGCTCGATCATAGCATCAGGTTACGTAATATCAAAGCCCCTAGGTGAGCTTTATCAGAGCGAGCACTAAGTCCCGTATGATCAAGCACCAAGGTGAGCTCGATCAGAGCCCCAGGTCACCTACGTTCAAAACTGTGCGAGTAGGTGAGCTGTCAGAGCAAGTTTCGAGCCATCTACGATCAAAACACAAGGGTGATCTCTGTCAGAGTCACCTACGATGAGACGCCAAGGTGAGTTCGATCAAAACACCAAGCCACTTATGATAAGACACCAAGGGGAGCTCCTTCAAACCCCAAACTCACCTACGATCATCTTAAATAAAACTAAACGTAATTGAGCGTAAAATTATTGGGAAATTTTGTACCGGGAAAGCTAAAACCAGAGATGATTTCGTACATCTGGCAGTAATTATTTATCAGTTGATTTACACCTAGCTTCGAGAAGAAATTTAATTGAGTTGAATAGTCATTTGTTGACTGAATCAGTAGATTCTACTGATTATAATCAGTAAAATTTTCTGATTGTAATCGAACGACATCGAATACAACATACAAAGAGCGATTGAATGATAGATGAGAGTCATATTTAGCTAGGTAATTATATAAACTATTCCGATCACCATTTAGCCTCAGTATAATTTATGTCTGTTCCGACGGTTATCTCTACTGCGATAGCGACTCGTGGGGTGTACGTAGCGCCGTCGATAATAACATCATTTTTGTCGATTTGATCGAACCAATCTTGCGAGTCCACCTAGGGTGCTGCTGAGCCAACAAATATTTAAATTGACATAACAAAGATGCATTATGCATTACTTACTGAAAACCAAGTGGTGGCATCATCTAGTACTGACTCCATCCTGTAAAGTTACCGTAGCTCCAGCTAGGCTTTCGGGACATCTACCTTTCGTGCCCTCTTTGCTTCTTTGCATTTCCAT
This sequence comes from Orchestia grillus, assembly GCA_014899125.1. Taxonomy (NCBI): domain Eukaryota; kingdom Metazoa; phylum Arthropoda; class Malacostraca; order Amphipoda; family Talitridae; genus Orchestia; species Orchestia grillus. The sequence continues at coordinate 6,154 of VOMN01127013.1, forward strand.
GCCTCCTTTTTTGATTATTCTGAATCCTTTCTTCCCCTTCGTTCTTGCCTTGTTGTTTCTGTACGTGGGGAATCATGTTTGGAATTGATTCTACGCTTCTAAAGTCCACACGAAATGGTCCTTCCTTTTCACACTCTTTGGATGACATTTCATGTGGGTAGGGAACTGTAAACTGACCAATGAACTAATCTACATACAGCGTCCCTTCAGTGGCGGTAACAAAAACAACGCGAGGCGGAGCTGTCCGAGAAAAATTTTTACAGGCGTCTGACTTTAGGCAGAACAGTTCAGACTCGGTCCCCTTTGTTTTCCGAGCTGTGCCATTTGTGCGCCGAGGTTTTGTGTATTACACAAAATACAAAGGCCTCTCTGTGTCAGAGTGGGAGTTGGTGGCATCCCTCTGTATCGTGAGGGATAATTGGTGGCATCCCTCTGTATCGTGAGGGATAATTGGTGGCATCCCTCTGTATCGTGAGGAATAGTTGGTGGCATCCCTCTGTATCCTGGGGGATAGTTGGTGGCATCCCTCTGTATGCTGGGGGATAGTTGGTGGCATCCCTCTGTATCCTGAGGGAGAGTGAGCGATACCCTTCTCTCACTTTATTTTTGAAGACATGCCCCTGTCAACAACGGCATTCAAGAAAATTTGCTTCTCTTCCTCCGTGATTCCATTGGACCTCATCCTAATTTCATTAATGAGATCGTGTTTTTTAAGCCTGGTAATCGGTTTTGTAGAAACCACAAAGGCAGTTTTTCACAAACCGTTTAGCGTCTGATAATTTAAATTTTAGTAATTTTATCAAAAAAGAATGAGAGATAATTACTCCGTGCGTTTCATGATTCAAATAAAATTCAATGCTGCAACTTTCTCGCACCACTTAGAAATATTATTTTCTTCTACGGATGCAACGGAATCTGATGGGCAAACAGTGTCTTTTCTTCTCTTTGCTCAGGCTGCATCTGACACTTGAAAGAAATTTTTTTCACTAATTATTAGGCTTATTGTACCCTGTAAACACTGTGCTGAGACTGTAAAAAACGCTGTGGTACACTGACGAAAAAGGGAAATGGAAATAAAAATTGAAATTGGTAATTTTACAGTATACTTCTCGTACACCCGTTCAAGACCGGGAGGCAGGCAGTATCAAGGATACGGAGCACTCTTTATTCAAGAGGAACACTTCCAACAAAGGCAGAGCATCGACTCGGAAGCCTCGTGCATTGAACTTGAACATCGAACGCTCTTCGCATTCATGCATCTACTGAATGAAAAATTCGGCCATAAATCGCCGCCCAAAAAACTTGAGATTGCTGACTTTCGAATGTGCAAATTTTAATCCGTTAGTTGCATATTTAGGACTGTACACACCTCACAGACGTTTCATCAATTGAACGTTATTATCATTTCTTTTATCAAAGCCGTTTCCTTTTATTCTGCGATGAGAAATTACATTTTAAGTAGCGGAAATGAGCGGGAAAATTGAATCCATCAATGTATCCATACAATACCAAAAATCTGATCAATTTGCTCTGCTTGTTTGTAACCGTGTACACTTTTTGCTCTTCAGTAGTAACATATGTGAGACGTTTAAAACTCCTCTTTCAGTAATTAAATAAAGGGTTTACCATCGTATCATGGCTACGGCTCATTGGGACTAAAGTGAATGAATTATTTTCTTTGGCCTCGGATATTTGTTAAGAAATAAAGAAGAATCTTCAAAGGCTAAAAAGGGACTTCAAAATAATAACCCGAGGGATTACGGGGGGTTCAGTGTAACACTGAAACTCTGATCATCTTGCAGGCTTGTCCCCTTGCGTGCATCCATCGTTCACACTCTTCAATAATAACATAGGGTAGAAATTCTAAGCTAATCTCGCTGTAATTAAATAAGTTTTTCCATCGGGTTTTCGTTACGGTTTATTGAAAATAAAGTAAACGAAACATTTTCTCTGGCTTCCGATATTTGTTGGAAAACAAAAGAGAAACATCAGAGGCTTAGACGAGACTTAACTGTGGTCCAACGGGTCACAGGTGGTCTAATATATCCTAAAGAAAGGTAAATACATTTGGCGCTTGCAGGACCAGAATTATACGAGTAAAGTGAACCTCACCAAAACGTATACCACACTTTTAAAGACCGACAACTCGTCCAATATTAAGCGCAGTAACCGAAGACAGGTATCATGGATACAGCACACTGACCGAAATGAACATTCAAGAGGACGAATCGAGCTGAATTCGGTTTTTTATTAGGTAAGATATTAATGCGTGTTCTAAAGCGCGGCATGCATTTTTACGGACCACAAACGGATTGCTTGAGTTTCTCCTTCCTCCGAATTAGGTTGGCCAAGAAGACCACCGTCCGCCTTTTTTTTCCCTGTATACGCCTTTTTTTCCCTGTACACACACGGCGGTTCTTCAGGTGTCCATTGAAGAAATGACGTACCTTGTGGGGTCGTGTGGTGGCACCGTTACGATTTTTATACGTTCTGTTAGGAGGTTTTTAATAGCTATGCTTAATGAGAGTATTAGCAGGAGCCCTAATTAGCTATATTTAATTAGCAGGGTCTTGATGGCACCGAGTATTCGCAGGGTCTCATTAGAATGGTTGATTTAACACTGTTGTATTTACAAGGTGTTACAATCGCAGTTGTATTAATACAACTGGATATACTGAGTTTTATTAGTACGGCTGTATCAGCTCGGTTGCACCAGCACGGCTGCACTAGCATGGCTGCACTAGCACAGCTGCACTAGCAAGGCGCACTAGCACGGCTGAACTAGCACGGCTGCACTAGCACGGCTGCACTAGCACGGCTGCACTAGCACGGCTGCACTAGCACAGCTCCACTAGCACGGCTGCACTAGCACGGCTGCACTAGCACAGCTGTACTAGCACGGCTGAACTAGCACGGCTGCACTAGCACGGCTGTACACAAACCCTAAGCACGCCGATGCAGTCGGCTAACCATGGAATACTTGAAAAATTTTCGTCGTAACTTCGTGAAATATGTTAATTTTTACATGTATCTATCCAAATTACATGTCGACAGGCATGATATAAACATTTCCAAAGCATCACTGAAGTATATGAGTTTGAGTATTTATATATGTATGAACATTTCTTGAACATCATTGAAATTAAAAGTCTTAAACATCACTGAAGTTTAAAGTCTCAAACATCACTAAAGTTTAAAGTCTTCATCATCACTAAAGTGTGAAAATGGCATGCATGTATTCAACTTGAATGTTGATTGGTATGATATGAGCATTTTAGAGCATCAGTCATCAGAGGTCATATTGTGCTGCGTGAGATAGAAGTAAGAGTAGTTTGCAATGTAAATCAACTTTTTTTTCTCTGTTGAACTGTAAATGATGGAAAATATTAACTGTAAATCTTCTAAGTTTGTATGTCCATCTAATTTTTGCAAGCAATGACAAGCTAATTCGAACGTTGTAATAAATAGAAAAGTATATTTTGTGCACATTTCATTCGCAATTTTTCAGGTCTTATAATGCCTCTTTCCATTCATTAACAATCACTTTCTTAAACCCATTCTACGTAATTTTTCGACCTTTTTTCCAAGTACACTTCGATGTTTCCAACTGGGCTTGCGTGAGTGCCCTTACCTTATAATTAGTTTTGCAGTCGACTTCAATGCTTAATATTTTTTTTTCCCTCGAGGTGTTCCAGAAAAGCTTCTGGCCAAGGCAATGTTCGGAACTAATTACAGCAAAATTAATTACTGGTCAGAGTAGTGGACATTTACGCCCTCAGAGAGCCTCGATTTAATCGAACCAATCTCCAGCCGTTCGTGAGCTAATTTCAGCCTCAAGTTTATGAGTATTTAGACCAGAATAGGATGGTCCAGACGACCGAAGAACTTTTCCGGACTTTTACCTCGGCAAAGAACTGCCCTCACCCACGATTTCTGCTGGTACGTCCGGCTGAACGCAGGAAAACGGGGACGGAGCTTTGTCATTATTTGGTCTGAAGGAGATCTCGCCTTGATGGATGAGACGCTTGATGTGCCTGTCTTTTGATGGAAGCGTCTCTAATGAAAAGTGCAGGGAAAGATCTTTGGGGGATGTGTCGCACTTTCGAGTCAACAGAATGGTTAACATCACGGTCCATGACACACTAAAGATGGTGATCACGCTGATAATCAAAATGGTTTTAAAAGTTTCCATTCCATCGGCAATAATGTAAAAGTTTATCGTGTACTAGACTACTCGTGACCAGTTGGGTCAAATAAAATTTATCAAAATCAAACCGTATCCAGAAATATATTCTATGCAGGTCGGTATCCACAATACAGGATCAAACGAAGAGTATAAATTTAGAATATCTCAGATCCGACTGACAAACGTGTGCACGGCTTCAAGCAAGCAAACAAGCAAGACGACCTGAGTTTTAGTATTATGCTAGATAGGTATAAATTTTAGTACCTTTATGAGACTTGATACCCTGATTGTGCTAGTTATCAACGTATTAAGGCTGCAATAGTCTTTCAAGTATAGAAATTTTTTAGAAAGTTACTGTGGAGAAGGAGTTTATGTTTTCGTGTTCCATCATATTTTTTCCATTTCAGTCTGTTCAGAGCTTCGCATCAAAATTGATTTTAAGTCGAGAATAGAAGAAAAAGGAAATCTTGCCGTAGTGAAAAAAATTGCATGTTCGGAGAAAGAAATTCAGTCGGGTGCCGCTGTCATCATGAACTGCCATATTTTCAGTTGTTTCCTCCTTGAAATACCAACATTTCACTCTCATTTTTCAGCCGTTGCGTCTCTAAAATATCAGCATTTCGCTCTCATACTTTCAGTTGTCGCGTCATTAAAATACCATCATCTCGCCGCTTTCACTCCCAAAAAAGATAAAATTATAATTCAGAATGCAGACATTAAAATAAGTATGAATCCTTTATGATTTTATGTAGATCCTGGCACTCTACTGAAGATAGAGCCGAGCAATATTAGTATAAATTAGATGGATGGACAAGATATTCCAAATACAAAACTAGCTGAACATAAAATAGGTCATTATCGATTACTTCAAGGCTGGAATGACCATGTAACGTGCATCGTAACGAATGAAAATTATTCCATACTCCGAAAAACATTCACTCCGAGAAGTCTGAAGCCATGTTTCACGTTAGTATACATGCTTAATTCTAAGTAAAAAACAGAACAATTTACACCACCTCACAGCAATAAATCAACGTGTTTTCTTCACGAATGAGCAAAACACTTGATATACGCCGTGAAATTCCATGTGGCAAATTTCCAAATATACGTTGCAGAACCCCAGAACATGAATCAAAAGTGTTTCATTAACTTAAAAAATATATATCTAAGGGTCAACTCACACGGACGGCATGTTAGCAACTATTTT
>VOMN01127015.1:0-12139 GCA_014899125.1 Orchestia grillus
AACAATTGCAGAGACAGAACTGAGACTGAGCAGTCAAAGAATAAGAGATGACCAAAAAATTTTATTTGACCCAACAGGTCACGGGTTGTCTAGTACAACACTAAAACTCTGGTCACCTTGATAGTTTGTAGCCGTGCATCAGCTTCTGCAATAACCTAGAGCAGAAATTCAAAATTCATCTCTCAGTAGTTAAAAAAAGTTTTTAAATTGTATCACGGTTACGGTTCACTGAGACCAAAGTGAACGAATTTTTTTCTTAGGCTTTGTATCTTCGTTAGAAAATCAAGATGAATCAATAAGAAGTTCAAACGGGGTGTTGAAATAGCGACCCGGTGGATGTCATGTTCTGTTCTAGGACAAACCCACACACAGGAGCCCGTAAACCGAGCGCTTTCCGCGTAGATGGAAGGGACTCTCACAGAGCGCGAGTGAGTGAGCATATCTGGACGGTTGAATTATTTAGCAGAGCTGATGTGGTCGTGACCAGCGCGAACAGGGTGATAACCTTTGTACTAGCTGACCTGCTGATACTATTGGTCGCCTGCTAACACTACTGGTCACCTGCTGACACCTGAGCGCCTGTTCACACTACTGGTCACCTGCTGACACTACTGATCACCTGCTGACAAAACTAATCACTTGTTGGCACTACTGGTCGTCTGCTGACACTACTGGTCGTTTGCTGACACTACTGGTCACCTACTGACACTACTGGTCACCTACTGACACTACTGGTCACTTACATTACTGATCACCTGCTGACATTACTAGTCACATGGTGACATTACTGATTACCTGCTGACACTACTGAACGCCTGCGGACACTACTGATCACTTGCAGACACTACTGGCCACCTGCTCACACTACTGATCACCTGGCGACGCTACTGGTTAGCTTATATTTATACATGACTGAAGATCTCTTATCCAGTACTTTAAAAATTAGAATACGAATTAAAGTTAGCGTAAGACAAGCACCGTATACGCCCTACTGAAACTTAGCGCATTATTTTGGGCGGAGTTCATTTCCCAGCAATCCAATGGCACGGTCGCCATAGCCGTTTTAGGGACGAACATTGTTGCTCTGGACAGTTACTGCCGAGATCTGCAAAATGTCATTAGTCAATTTCACGCCTGTAGAGATAATCTGCTCAAAACTGCCAGAATACGTCGCAGAACTAACATCGCTGCGAAGAACTTCCTAAAGTCTTCAACGTAACTGCACTTACCTGTACCTGCTGCGTAAAGCATCTTTGTTGCAGCTGTTCATGCTCTTCATGGTGATTTCTTTCAGTCGCATGCAAGTATTTTTTTCACAGCTAGCTATGAGCTCGCTTCTTCTTTTTATTACTTAAATCCATAATCCAACCTCATTGTCTGCCTTTCTGAACCACAGCTCGCTCTAACTACTGTAGGTCTCCCGTGCACGTTCATGCTATGATTCTTGCTGGAAATATAAGTTAAATAATTTCAATTGAAACTTAAGAGCAACTTGTTCTTGCGTCCATCACTGAAACTGTCATGTTGCCCACCATCATGAGCTTCGTAGTTTTGAACTTTTCTTACAAATCGATTCGAAGACAAACTTTTCCACGCGATGTTACTGCTACCTGAGACTGAAACATTTTCTGCCTTATGTTCGATACAGTTAACGCACGGAAAGACCGTACCATCATAAACGTCGAGCAGAATGAAGCTGGTTTGCTTTGACCTCAGAGCGCATGAGCTGTGCCATCACCCGGTCGTGGACGAGGAAGCTTGATTTTTTCACTAGGCCAGTTCAGCTATGTTTTAATCATGTTATGCTAGGTTATGGAGGCATTGACACCCTTCCTTGGTAGGTTTTGTGCTGAAAACACACATTTTTGCGATGAATTTTTCTTCGGGATGTACGAATACACTCGGAAATCATCGGTTTGTACCAAGAGAGGGTAAGGAAAGGCGAGTAAGCTTGTGGCAAGGTTTTTTTCGTATGTTGTTTGAATCGAACATTTGACGAGTTTACTCGAACAAAGTTGCAAACTTTGAGTTTAATGAAAATAATTTCAATAATCCCTGCCGGGAAAGGGGCTCATGTTATACAAAATCGTACATCAGTGAGACTCTACGACACGTGACAACTTCAATGTAAAAACATCCTCACCATTTTAAAAAACGACGCAGTTAATTTCGAGGAGTTGACTGCCAGTAGCGCAGTGGCGCGGTCGTTATGCCCGCTTTAGAGCAATACTGCCGAGATCTTCAAGCAGTCACAAGCCAATCTCTCACCCATTGAGATAAACTGCGCAAAATTGTCAGAATACGTCGGAAAACTACCATAACTGCGAACAACAGCCTGGCGCCTACCGCTCAACTGCGCTTATCTGTCACGAGGCAGAGACCTCGTGCCCCGACCTCCCTCTGAACCAAGAGGACTCATTACTGTCGCAAAAACTGTTTTGGAATCTAGGTCACGGAAATGGAGGCTGTAAAAAGTAAGGCATTGCACCCCTAAATTGACCTGTCATCAGGTTAAATGAACAGAGGCTTCTAGACACTCCTACACAGCTGATGCGGCAAACTTCCGCCCAAATGCGCTGGAGAATCAAGTTGCGGGAAGAGAAAGTGTGTGTGAACTCGACGTGACTTCGACTGATTACTCACTGAAAGACGTCAATGTTGAACCAGAACCTCGAGCTCCGATGTGAACTTTCATGCATAACCTACAGTGAAATTCTGCTGCCTGTGTCTCGAAGAAGTTCATCTTCTTAGCACACTGAATTCGTTCCTCTAAGAAAATTCTGCGCACGAGTTCGATTACGGCCCAATATGAGCCGTCTAATGACATCTGAATTAGGAGTTGCGTAAATCATTCACTATTAGGGTCTAAAAATTTCTGGGGAGTATTCAATTGGTCACTAAGATGGCTAGCAATGTCAGAAAAAAATTAAACCGACCGAGATCCTATCAACCTCTTCCGATGGCTAATAAGAGCTTGATAGATCCAAAGCGCGAGACTGGTCTAAAACTAGGCCGATAAAATTCTCGAAGCAGGCCGAGAAATTTTTAAGCAAGTCTCAACGAAGGCCAACCGAGTTCTGAAGAAGGCTAGGCAAGTCCTAAAAAAACAAGTCTCAAAGAAGGCCAAACAGATCCCAAAAGAAGGTCACACTAGTCCAAAAGAAAGTCAGATAAGTCCAAAAGAAGGGCAGAGGAGTCACAAAGAACCCCAAAAAGGTCACACAAGTCCCCAAGAAGGCCAGGCAAATCGCAAAAAAGGTCACCCAAATCCCAAAAAAGTTCACACAAGTCCCCTAGGGGGTCACACAAGTCCCCAACAAGGCCAGGCAAGTCCCAAAGAAGGACGGGAAGTCTGGTCACACGTACACCAAGTCTACAACATCGACCCCTCCATGCGTAAAAAATTGCATAAAAGTCGCCTCGGTTCAATTTTTAGTGCTTTTTAATTGTTGGCCTTCCCCTGGGGCCTTAATATCTTGCCGATGATGAGCGAGGCCGGGGGAGAGGGGGGAGGATGTGGGGTAGAGGAGGGAGAGGTGAGGGTCAGGATGCGAAGGAGGGTAGACGAATATGGTTGATGAAAATTTTGATTGTCGAATACGATGTTCCGTGCCAGTCATCAAAATTTTGTGTGTACGGGCATTGTTGTTTGTTGGACGCTTTTTAGAGAATTTGCTATGAGAGAGTTAAAAATTTCCGTCGAATGAATTGTACCGCTACAAACGAGTAGCAAACGAGTAGTTAGATTAGTAGTGTCTTGTTGTTCCTTCGTTCGTAAGTTAGTTAAAAATACCAACCATTTGCAGCATCTTTCTGTAAGAAAATGAACTCTTATTCCCTTAACTGTTCAATGCGTAGCTCTCGGACCTAATAATTCCATTCAAAGATGCTAAGTCAATCTTTTCATAACCCGAGCAGAAAGCAACTCTAAAAGATCCTCCTCCTCCTCCTCCTCCTGCTCCTCCTGCTCTTCCTCCTCCTTCTCCTNCCTCCTCCTCCTCTTCCTCCTTCCCCCTCTCCTCACCAACTGTTTCACCCAGGCTGGTTGCAACACTCGCACCACACACGACATGCTACAGCTGCCTCGGCAACTCGAGCAGCGTCCAACGCAAACATCGCGAGTATTTATGAAAACTTCTCAATGCTCATTTTGTGAAGCCCCGCTTTCATGTAGATATAAAAGATGTGCGCATTTTTCATGCGCGGATCTTCGAACAAATAATAAGAGCAGAGTCTCTCGGTGCACCGAGTCAGTGACCCTCGAAACTGGCGCTCGAAACGAAAAATCGCAAGATAAAGAGAAACAGTCGACTCATAAAAGAGCGACTCCCACAAAAATGTCTACTGCCAAACAATGTTAAAAGAATCGCGTTCCTGAAAAAAGTGGGACGAGGGTCCATTTTTTGCGCGGTCTCCCTTAGATTGCAGCGCGTTTTTTTGAGTGCGGTAGCGCCGGCTACAATTTTTATGGCTAATTTTCGACGAAAATTTTTGTTGAGTCTGTAATTATTTGTAGAGGCCCGACTGATTGTAATGAAGCTGGGGCAATGGGTGGGAAAATGGGCCCTGTTGGGGGCTAAATGGGGTTCTGCAGGGGAAACAAATGGAGCCCAGCAGAGGAGCTAAATGGGGCCAAGTTGGGGGACAGAGCGGGGACAAACTGGAAACTAAATGGGGTCGAGGTGGGGAACTTAATAACACCTGCTGGGGATTGAGGTCGCCAAGTTAGGGGAGAGAGCTAGGAACAAACTAGAGACTAGACTAGGTGGGGAATTTAATTGGACTTGCTGAGGGTTGATGGGGTCAAGTTGGGGAGAGAGCGGAGGAACAAACTAGAGACTAACGGGGTCGAAGTGGGGAACTAAACAGTACCTACTGGGGATTAAGGAAACAGAGCTGAAGAAATAAATAAATTCATACAGGACACAACCATCAGATGTCATGTCCACAAATATTTAATGCGAAGATAAGCTCCTGAAAATCGCGATGTAAGCTGGAGCACTGATTGGACTCAGGTGCAGGCCACACGCCTTAGCGGGGATCTCTTCACGTTTCCTAGGACGATACTATTTTCTAGGATTAAACTGATGGATCATACCACAGACAGCGTGTTGAGGGGTCCCAGTGGGGTATTGTGTCAGGGGGTTGTGGGTGGGCAACAGGCCACGCTGCTAGTCCTGTTACTTCAGCTGCTAGTCCTGTTATTTCAGCTGCTAGTCCTGTTACTTCAGCTGCTAGTCCTGTTACTTCAGCTGCTAGTCCTGTTACTTCAGCTGCTAGTCCTGTTACTTCAGCTGCTAGTCCTGTTACTTCAGCTGATATTCCTATAACTGGTGCTGCTAGTCCTGTTACTGAAAGTGTTAGTCCTGGTACTAGGGCTGCTAGTCCTATTAGTGGAGCTGCTAGTCCTGTTACTGGTGCTGAAGCTACAGTGTTGCTACAACTGCTACATGTGCTACTGTTACTGCTACGACTACACATACATGTTACTGCAGTACAACTATATTTATAACATGTTGTTGCTACAACTATACGTGCATGCTACTGCAGTAAAACTATATTTATAACATGTTACTGCTACAACTATACTTACATGTTATTGCAGTACAGCTATATTCATAACATGTTGCTGATACAACTATGCGTACAACACGTTACTGCTAAACAGTTATACATACAACATGTGCCGTGCATACGCGATGTTGTCTAGGCCAAAATGTACTCCAAAATTATGTAGTATAAGAAATGCTCATATATATTCCCTCATTTACGTCAAAAAAATAAAAGGAGCTACATAGAGACTATCGAACAGGTACTTCAAAATCTCTCTAAGGCATTTTTCGAATCTCCAAATCTCCCAAAAGCCTTTTTAACCAGAAATAATGTAATTTTAGTTTTTCATAAGTACATTTTCATGAAGTGAAATTATACTCATGTTCCTTACAACAGAGTTCCATTCATCAGAGCAGTTGAATTATGATAACACACGCGACAACATATGTGTGTACTTCAAACGCGTAGTGCATTATAATCACATGTATTAAAATAACATACTGTACAATGTCGTCGCACGCAACTTTAATTGCCCCACCAACACAATCTTTTCAGTGCAGTCACTTTGGTCGCAGCGCTTACGTTTTTCTACGTGCATGTCGAGTCGTGTAAAAAAATATAAAATAAAGCCTTAAAGATTGTGTTTCTACTTTGAGCTATACTTCATCATACATTAACAAAGGTAACGCACTAAACGTAATGTGTGCACTTGAACAACAAAGTCTACACGAGGTAAATTTCACTTTAAGAATATGTCCCCTAAAAATAAAAAACTATTTCTTTATGATGTAAATTTGGTTCACATCACGTTGTTTGGGAGGCCACTGCTCACAAGAGCCATTCATTATCATCTCCGAACAGAATTGGTCTCCGGAGATCATTTCTACAGTCAACGCGAAAACTCAAATTGATTGAAAATTTTCTGTCACCTGAAATTGAACTTGGAGCGAAGCAGCTTGAAGTGAACTACAGATTCTCAGCCCTTAGCGCATCATTTTCCGCCAGCAAACTTGCCCTAGGCAGGAATTGCAACAGCACAGTCAACAGTCAGTAACTGTCAAATCCTGTTTCTTAGAGCATAATTCTAGAAAAATGCTGATTTGCGATCAAATTAACAGTACCATAATTATCAACAGTAGAGCTATCACCAATAGAGTAATCTGCATCAAACTTATCAGCAGCGAGGGTATCAGCAGCAGTTATTATCAATAGACAAATCTGCAGTACACTTCTCACCAGCAAGGTTATCAGCNAATATCAATAGACAAATCTGCAGTACACTTCTCACCAGCTAGGTTATCAGCAGCAGAATTACCAGCACCAAAGCAGCGGTGTACTGAGCTGTTCAGGCGACGTGTCAACCATCCTACCCTGCCGCTCCATTGTTTGCTCTGTGTGATGACGACTTCGAACATTAACCAGCTTTGATGGGACGTTCGTGAACACAAGCCAGCATCACAAAGACAGACCCATGGCACAGTTGTCTGGGTCGGTCGTCGCTGCTGCTGGTGTTTAGTATTTAACGTTTGACGGTAGAAAATGTGATCACATTCATGCAAGCTTTGCAGAGATAAAATGCATTCGTGATGAAACTTTAATCGATTCTTCGAGGTTGACGCTTTTCTCCTGAGCAAAATGAATGAACACCGCGTAGAACTTTCGGGAGAAATGTTCAGTTTTACGTGATCATTAACTCAACATGGAGAAATAACACCGCTCATTCCCTCCTCTTGATCCGCATGCACGTTCATATTTCTGTCATACATAAGTCTGCAGCTATTCTTACATCTGCTGGCTCTGAGGCATCCAATTGGAAAATTTTTACTTCCTTCCGGCCCTGGTGGCTTCAAATTCCCAAAGTCATAAAAGACGAACGTTGTTTCTATTGTTTGATGGGCATAGAAGGTGGAAAATGTCGTTTGATAATTACAGGTATGCTGGAAGCGGTGTCGGAGAGAGCACCAACAGACTAACAGCCTGTATTAAAAGAAAGGTTCCAATCATTCTAGACGTTATTTTTCACCCAGCTCACCCCTCAAATCAATCTACGGCTCCTTATCACTCGTCGTTTTTGCTTGTCTTTTTGCAAATAAAATTCATACGCGCCCCTCGCTTGAGCTTTGTATTTACTGCCTGTATTAATATGTACCACAATTTGTCGTCCGTGCCAAGCAGTCCAGGACAGGTTTGATTGATGGGTCTGGAGGCCGGCCGAGGCCGACTAGCTGAGGCCGTTCGTTCATTATCGGCTCATATTTGCATAATCATCGTTTTTTCATCAACGTGCCAGAGATGTTTTTCTTCCAGCCCCGGCGGAAAATTCCCACTTTTCTGCCTGAGAGCGAAGTTTTTTCTTGCGTTCTTAATTTTAATTTCGGAATTCTCACTTTTGTAAATATTTCATTTTTTTTATTGGAGGCTTTCGTAACAACGCCTCATTTCTGTGTGGCGAGTCTACACTTTGGTGAGTGGCGAGTTTGCACTGTGGCGAGTGACCTGCTCTCTGCTGTGGCGAGTGACCTGCTCTGCACTGTGGCGAGTGACCTGCTCTGTACTGTGGCGAGTGACCTGCTCTGCACTGTGGCGAGTGACCTGCTCTGCACTGTGGCGATCGTGCAATTTTAACAAGCCTGTGCTGGGAGTGCGGTCACTTGCATCAACTCTCATATAGTCAGTTAAAACAAACAAAAGTGCATCGAAATGTCAACTTATGAATTATTTTCGATAAAATTCACTACACAAGATGAATTTCAAGAAACAATTCCGCTCCAGCGAGTTTTCGGATGAAAAAATGAGCGCCGCTTTCACTTACGGCAAAATAAAGTATTTTATCATGTTACGCTCAAAACTCTTTTTATCCAACAGAATGCAATTAAGAGCATGAATCCTCTATTGGGTTGTCGTGAGGGTGACCAATGTATTTGTATTAACCAACTCAAAGAGCTCTCCGAGTTATACATTGGATGCGAATTTTTGAAATTTTGAAACTTTGAAATTTTGAAATTTTTGAAATATTCCGAAGGATTTCCGTTTAATTTTCACTTCAGTTTCCGTTACATTACTCACCTATTGTGTATCTATGGATGTCCATTAGTACAAGTTGGTAATGAATCGACTCCAATCTTATTCAAATGACCTAACAAAATCCAAAGCACACTAGCAAGATACAAAGACAACGTTACCGAACTAGGTGCTAAGAGCTAGATGCTAGGTGGTAGATGCTAGGAACTAGGACGTAGAGGCTAGTGCTATCAGCTAGCTGCAATGAGTTAGGTTGTACAAGCTAAGTGCTAGGTGCTTGGTACTAGGGAATACTACAAAAAGAAGAACCTTTATTATTCCAACACGTTTTACCGTTGGGTTTTAAATGCCTTACAACTACTGGTGCGGTGGGGGATGTGAGGAATGTGTGGTTTAAACTTCCTTTTCCAAGGGAAGTACTCCGTGGTCACGTGAAAAGCCCCACCCACCTGAGCCGAGGCTCGAACCCTTGTCCATTCGGCTGTGAGGCCATCACGTTCACCACTGCACCATGGAGCCTACAGACATCATTGGCCAACTGTAATCCAAACTGTCGTTAATTTCACTTCAACTCAAGGATATTAGGTTTCAAAGTCGACAGCTCTCCATGGCCTTGAGGGTTTTCTTACGGACCCCGATAATTTTAGCCCGTGGTTATGACTAGCGGCGGTGCGACAGCAACTAGTGCTAGTACGACTACTAGCCCTGGGCTCAAATTACAGGAATTAGACCCCTCCCAATTGAAAATTAGCGCAGCATCGCAATAGACTTTAGGCAGCCGTATTCAGCCGTATTCTGGCGGAAGAAATGTTCTAAAGCGGACATAACGACCCGCCTCAGCGCTGCCACTGCGCTGTTGGCCAGCGAACACTGCGAAATTGACAGTCAATTTTTGAGTAGCGAAGGAGATGCTCAGGAAGACCAGCTACTTGAATTTAGTGCACGTAGTATTTCCTTCAACCAAATGAACAATTTCCTTTCATTTTCAAGAAAATTATACATGAATGTCATTTCGTAATTTCATCATGAACCATCAATTATAATATTTTTCTCTTCATTATGAATAAGTAACGAGAATGATTTTCGTCTCATGAGGAATATTAAAGACCAATAACTTTCGCCGCATTGCAATATATGTAGCGACAACCCAAGGCCGTCGCGGCAGTTTCGGCGCTGGAGGGGCACCGCACAATGAGGCGAAACAGAACATAACAGAACACAGCTCTGCTTGCGCCAACGCTCTACGCCCCCTCAAGGCCCCGGCTCCAGGCGCGTCTCGAGACCTCTGAACAAATTTTCGCTGTGATCAGTGAAGCCAATTCCAATGATGGGATGCCATCAAGTCTGATCATCTGTCCTGATCATTTCCTTGATGAATGCCATGGAACTTCTCTGCCCCCCCTGAACTGTGCACGTGAAGCAGCAACGTCCTGCTCTTCGGGGACTCGTCAATTTGGTCACAAAAGTCAAGATCAAAATCGTACTTAAAATCTTCTAGGACTTGTTGATATGCTCGCTCAAGTGAAAAAGGTTAAGTCACTGTTAAAATCGTCTGAGACTTGTTGATTTGCTCACAAAGCCAAGGTTAAAATCATAGTTAAAATCGTCTGAGACTTGTTGATTTGCTCACAAAGCCAAGGTAATAATGACACAGTCGCCGACTTTACAAAGGCTCCAGGCAACAAACACCTCCAGGCCTGTCGTCAATCTCGAAATACTCAACCTTCCGATTAAAAGAAGCAAGGTTAGACAGCTCGAACGCTTACATAATGATGAATAATATCAATTTCCAAAAGTTTTTCAAATCATAAATTTGTGCAAATTTTCGCGCAAAAGCTTGAAAGTTGACCAGTAAAATCATGCGTTCAAGAGGTTATTTATCAAATGAACTCTCACAACAAACGCTAAACCATATCAGGACCCATATGCACTCTTCACATACTTCTATTTCTCTAAAACTTAGGTTTGCAATAATCAAGTAAACTATGATGAGTCAATACACCAAAAAATCAGGACTTTTTCCTCAAAAATTTGAAGCTTGAGCGAACCCGCCAGGCGCCATACGCTCTTTAGCTCGCAATCGATGTGAGGATGTTTCTGCGACGGCCTTGAGAAGAAGGAATGGTCGCAATTAAAAAAGCAGGCCTAAGGCGGCCTCGTATCGCTCATCCATCAAAAGAAATAATTAGTAGGTGCGGCGCAGCGTGACGAGTTAGTCACGCTAGGATGGCCTCGCTTGCCCTCCATTAGGCTTAGCCGTGGGGGTGTTGCAGCAGGGGCTGAAAAAGTTAGTGTGATGCGTGATTTCCAGCTGGCGACAGGTCAACTGCTGTTGGGTGACACAATATCCAGCTGGCGACAGGTCAACTGCTGTTGGGTGACACAATATCCAGACGGCGACAGGTCAACTGATGTTGGGTGAAACAATATCCAGCTGGCGACAGGTCAACTGCTGTTGGGCCGACTGCAATTGGAAACCCCACTATCCATGTTGAGAACAAGTCAATTGCGGAATGGATACATACCAACCCGTTTTCGACCAATCAACTACGTTTAAGAAGAGTCACCAAATTCATTACCCAGCGGGAGCAGTCAACTCTGTCGCAAACAATGATCCAGTGCAAGATGGTGATAGGGAATGAATTGCAGCAACAGGATCTCAGACCACGGAGACAAAGTTTGCAAAAATATACGGGATGGAAACGTGACATCCCTCGGGTGCATTGGTCCGATAAAATGATTAATTTAACACTTTTGCTGCGACGTGACCCATCGGTGGATCATTCTACCACTAAGAAATTGTATCGTCGCAGAAAAAGAGGTTATCTCGACCTATCAGGTAAGGAGGTGTCGCATGAAAGGGTTGAGGCTGCCTCAGGAGGAACTCTTGGTGCTGCCTTGGCCGGCGGCATGCAGGGGACAGTGTAAGATCAGGGAGGACTTTGAAAGGAGGGAGGGGGAGGAGAGATGGAGAAAGAAGGAGTACCGGTGAAGTGAAGCACAAGTTGTCCATCGTGATAGCATAGCATTACATTGTACCTGTAGATAGTATTTACTGTGCGTGGTAAATGGTGTATATCGTACCTACTGTACATAGTAACTGGTTTATATGGTAGCCGCTGTTAGTCGTACCTGGGGTACATGGTACCATCCGTGCGTGTCGGATAAATATACAATTTCCTGTAATGACATTGTCGTGCATCATAATTAAAAAACGGTAAACATACACGAAATAGGCGAGCGTACCTTGGAGCTTACGCACCTATATGTATATACTCCGTTCCCGTAGTCTCCTTTCACTTTTGTTTCTTAGTTCACAAATTTTAGGCAATTGAACTGCACGTCACCTGTCTTCCTGAATCTAAATATGATGAAGCTCAGGTCACTTAACTCTTCCTAACTGAGTTTGTAATGTTATATTTTGTGCAAGGTGTTTGTGATTTTTGTATCTTCTGTTTCTGAACGGTGCAGCAATGCTACTATCATCCCTACTTCCCCAATCCCCTCCTGCCACCATCCCCTACTTCCTCAATCCCCTCCTGCCACCATCCCCTCCTGCCACCAT
>VOMN01127019.1:0-36357 GCA_014899125.1 Orchestia grillus
GACAACGCTACCAGTAAAGTATCATCAGAAACGAGCTATCATCAATTTATGAAGTTTATATTATGTTCACAAGGTTATCATAATTTTTCAATCCATGAGGAAGTGCCACATAGACTTCTTCATCTAAAGTTCTATTTAAGAATGCAATGCCAACATTCTTCTGATGGACATTCAAGTTATGATTTACAGCAGCAGCATGAACAGGACTCAAATCTAGCAACAGGGCTGAAGGTTTCTTCATAGTCAACACTTTCTACCTGCTGAAAGCCTCTGGCAACTAGCCTAGCCACATAAAAACAAATTCTGCCTTCAGAATCAAAATTTTCTCTTGAAAACCCACTTATTATCTATAATTTTTTGGTTTTCAATTCAATACATGCAATAGATTCTAGTAATCAGCCCTCAAAGAGTTTTATGACAGAAAATTTGATTTAGCACAGGCATGCAAATGTATTACAAACAGGCACTTATTCTGCCTAGCCGTGAATGATATTTACTGGTAGTTACATTTCTCTTTTATGATGAATCAGGAAAACAGTCATATTTAGTATGATTATATGATAAAGAAAATAAGTTTTGTTTTTGTTTGAGAAAGCACAAATGGTGTACAAATAACTACACCACATTAGGCAAAAACATCTTATCAGCTTGTTTTACTTTGACAATTGCATTCATGGTGCCTACCCTGAGGCAAAGGCATGGCATGAACCTGGTTAAAACTATATCGTACTCCAGGTATGTATTTTAAAGTACACCTCACATACAGTATTCAGTATCAGGAGCCTATTATCAAATAATAGGCTGCGAATTGAACTTTTTTCCAGAAGGGCATCAAATATTATGAACATACTTCAAACAAATACGAACTGCTAAAGTTTACTTCTAAATGCCTGCTAGATTCAAGAAAACGGTTTCGAAAAACAGCCCTTGTTAGTGATTATAAAAGAATTTCGTATCACAACGGCTGGCATTATACTGCAAGTGACTAAACATCGCCAAAAGAAAATGATAACAAAATAATGCATCAGCCACTTTATTATCCTGACAATATTATTATTATTGCATGTGTATGGGACTGCAGGACTATTCAGATAGTCTTACTCTGATATCATAGGATTTTGAAAATGAGTTGCGTATTATCATCTTTTAAAACCTAAAACACACGATAAAGAGTACATATACGCACTTGCTGTCTACTTTTATGAGGGTTGGAGAGCTAAAGAGGTTAGGATGAGTGTAAAATATTTTACTCAATATTGGCTTTTTACTTTCTAACATAAATTCTAAAATTGAGAGTTACATATGCATAAATCGGAGACTTAGAGAAAGGTAGAGTAATATAAGAAAAGGAGGAGGGATTTTGGTCCATCTTTTAATGGATAAAATTATAGTAATCCCTTTATAAAGAGTAGCAAAATGTACATGTTTCATTCATAGAAATATAATACTCATGGGGTCAAGACTACATTAAATAATTTGTGAACATTTTCATCACCCCTGGATTAACTAGCTTTCAGCATCATTATTCAATCAACAAATTTATGTAAGTCTAGGGGTATCAGAACTTTCAACTTTCAAGCAATTGGAAGTCATTAGTGCGATTATTACAATTTAAGATTTTTAAGCTAGCAATAGGTAACAGAAAGATGTTTTAATAATTGAATGCTTTAATCCTTAATCAAATAGACAAAAATAGACAGAAATAATTAGTGTTTCTAAAACCTTACATTGTAATTTGTTGTCACTAATATTCTTACTAACCACTGAACAGTAACGTTGAATTCGATTTATGTCACTTGTATTTTACCATAACTGGGTCATGCAGAATATTTTTGGAAAATGCAGAAAGTTTAAAACGAATTTCCATTTTTTCTGATGAGAGTGACACACCAAACTATAATTGGTATTTAAAGGGGAAAGTTGGGCACATATATAATCGTTTTTTAATAAGTTGCACTTCTTCAAATCATCCTTACACATTTTAATCCACCCTAAAGTATTACTCTCTGTGAAGTGAAAAAATAATGAATCACAACACTCATCACTATTAATATAACCATTCTTGAGAGAACACCGCTGGCTCTGTTCTTCTTCTTCCGTGACGATCCAGGGGATCCAAATGTTTGTGGCGCCATTGTTCATGAGACACCATTTTATCAAATCTTGTGTTTTCCAACCATAGCGTGGGAAGGAGCAAAAAGTATGACGTCACGAAAACGTCATTATATTATTTTTCTGGTGATTCATTGCCCAATTTTGATGACGTAACGTTTCCTAAAGCACTGAAAGAAAATTAACTGGCTACTTCATCTTCGATTTATGAGATCTGTGGCCTAGTTCCTGCCTCCGCAGAAAATGATACCCGAGATTCCGTTTTCTACGTAAAGCAATACAGACGAGAAAACGGCAAGTACAAGGAAAACATCCAGGGTGTACTATAATATTCAAGAGATAAGGTGGTCTTCTTATGCTAAATAGCTGTGTGTGTGACGGGAAAGGAAGGGGTGGGAGGGATGAAAGGGGAGGGGGAACGGGGAACGCTAGCGGCCGATGATAGGTAGAAGTCATCCCTTCTACATCTTGCTTGTTGTTACAGATTTACGGTTGAAGAAAGAGAGGAGGGCGATGAGGGCTAAGGTGAAGCCCCAAGGTCATGCACTGGCTCGCATAATAGGCCTCCGAATAATGCCCTCGGCCGTTTGAGCTGGCCTTCTTTGACCACCATCAGAGTGTAGCGTGTTTGTAGTCTGGCCAGTCGCGAGATGATAAATGTGGCAGTAAATAGTCGCTGTAACCAAGCGTGAATGCGAAATCGGTCGGCAAGATATTGCCTTCGCATGATTTAACCGCCATGCAATAACTTCAGATCACCGCAGACTTTGCCCTGGACGGCAGCCCTGCCCTGGTGCTCTCCTGGCATACCGCTACTCTGCCAGCTTGCCTTTAGCTGCGGTGCTGCATGCTTGGAGCGTTTGAGCGGTTGGCAACCCCAAGAGCTTCTGCGCCTGCTCCTTAAACCTGCTGTTTTTTGATGGTTGTGCCTGGTGCTGAGGAATAGGCCATTGGAACGCTTCGAAACCTTTTCATCGGCATCATAGCCCATTCGTCTCGTCTAATCATGAGGGCCTAACTTAAAGCATCCAAGATTCTCTCCGCTTCTTCTCAGGGCACCTGTTGGCACTGAGGTGTACAAAGGGTTGTTGCTTGTATCAGTTTACTGTCCATGTCAATTACGTGGGTTGGTCTCTGTTGTGTGGAACGCGAAACACGTATACGATCTTAATCACTGAACAACTTAATTACTTGAATAACCAAATTACTTGAATAACTCAATTACTTGAATAACTCAATCACCTGAATAGCTCAATCACTTGAATAATTCAACTACTTGAACAATTTAATTGCTTGAATAAATAAATTCCTTGAATAACCTAATTGATAGAATAACTTGATTATTCGAATAACTTAATTACTTAAATACCTCAATTAATGGAATAAATTACTCGATTAACTTAATTACTCTGTATTTTTGTCATTTTATTATAAGGCCGTGAAACATTGATCTTCTTTACACAGGGTTCTCGGCCGACAGCCTGTTGTGCCGGGGTAACGGCCAGGACGTCGCAGCTCTGGGCGTCGGTGTTTTCAGCCCGACTTATACAGGACACCACGGCTGACGGTACAGCAAGCATTGTCAGCACCACTGTACACATGGCACCACAGCTGAAATACAGTATACGTTGTCATTACTTTTCATAGACCACAAAAACTACGTACACTCTAACGTCAATAAGAAAATACGACAACCAATGTGTTGCAGTTCGGTAGGTGTGAAGGATAAATAAACGCAGTGACTTGTATTTTGGTCGCATGTTGACGGCCTGAGCCTCTAGCAGGTTTGTCTGGCCCCAAAATAGACTTGACATCAGCGAAGATGTCTGTGCCCCGGACGCTCGTCTGTTAGGAGGTACTTCCCCCACGAGTCACACTGCGAAAGCTACCTCAAGGTGGGTAGGCAATGAGAGCCGTAGTGGGTCCGCTAAGGCTCGAGCAAGCGTCGTTGAGTTGCGACGGGTTGCTGGGTGAGGTCCGGTAGTGCTGCCAATGCTGTGGTTAGTCGGCTAAGGCCGGAGCTAAACTGCGGTAGCAGGTCTACCCGCTAGGGAACTGAGAGACTTCTCCCTGCGAGCCATACTGCGACATTACCCACTAGGGTGCTGTCCGCGCCGTATTTAGTCCGTTAAGCCTCGCTTCAAGTGCCAGCACAAGGCGATTGGGAAAGGATAAGACTTTGGAGTACCATCTTCACTGTATTTAGTCCGTTTAGGTCAGAGCCGAACTACGGAACCGGTCTTTTCATGACAAATTATCTCAGAGACATATTTCGTCTTTCAGGTTTGGGTGGAGCAAAGACAAGCTTTTTTTAAAATCATTTGTGCAATGATATTCAAACACAGTGTATTTTTTAGAGTACGAATATATATGCAATAATTTTAAATGAATATACATAAAGTTAGTAAATAAGTGCGTACGCAACACACATCACAAATAGAAAATTATTATCGTAAAAACTGCACTGTACAGGAAATTAAAGCTGAAAGTAATCATGAAAGCATTAAACCAAATTAATATCGATATCACACATTTTAACGGTTAACTTGTCTAAAACCACTCGAAGCTTGAAGCTAAAGAACTAAATAAAACTAGTCTAAGGAATATAAATAGAGATGAATATAAACTTAGTTTAGGAGCGAACATAGCTTAAAGCTAGAGGTATAGAAAAACTAGACTAAAGAATACAAGAAGAGACAAATATAAACTTAGTTTAATTAAGAGCGAACATCTGGCGCCTCCTGATACGATGATATCAATGTTGAAAAGCACACCAATTCATTCTCGTTAGCGACTCACCCGATCCATCAAGAATGCGTTGAGGAGTTTGCAGCGGAAATGTGGTTAGCGCGAACACAAGAACGCGACACACCGCCTTCCGCCTAAGTACACATAATTCTCATCTCGGAAGTATTTCCCGACTTGGCCTTCTTGTCAGAACTGACTAATTTATACGTGTGCAGCCGGGGAGCATACGGTGTTACGGCGCTGTGGTACGGAGCACGTTGCTACACAGCATTGTTGCTATACTGAGCCAACGTCCAATTTCTTAACCTATGAGTTTCTACAGTCTCCTCAGACCACTTTTAAATCAGAGAAACAGTCGTCACGGTATTGTTCTGAGTTTATTATTATGCATAATTTAGAAATACAATGCCACCCACCGAGATACTCTAGTCCAATTCCAATATAACTCAGAAAATTTCTGGAAAACGAGAGGGTGTCAAAATTAAATCCATTATATGCCCTTAACTCGAGGAATTTTATGGGAGTTTCTTTAAAATTGTCAAATTTTAAGTCTTAGGAGCTATCATAAATTACGAGTTATTTTTCATGGTATACGACAAGGGTGTTCCTGAAGTAAATTACACTTGTTACCTTAGTGAATATCACGTATTATGTACAGCGTGCCGACTAAAAAACAGCTGAGTTAATTAAGAATGCAATAGTTTGTACAATATTAGTGTTAGAAGGCTAAAATAGGTTTCATTGAAAAGAACAGGGCTTAAAGTTTTATTTTATTGAAAATTTAACATTCTACATGACCACCACCAGACTCAATGCACTTATCAATACGAACAGCAAAATTTGCTCACATTCTACAAAGTATCAGCATCAATGGATGAAATCACTTCTCGAACCTTATTTTTCAATTGAGCAATGTGAGGTAGTTTCTCAGCGAACAATTTTCTCGCTGATTTCGTTTTATCATCATTAATTAAAATCCTTACCATGTTGATTCTGGTTTTCGTCCTTGCTATTTTTGGATGCCTCGAATTTCCTTCATTTAAGTTATGCACTCTGCCGTGAACACTCCACTTAGCGCAATTGGTTTAAACTGTTTTTTAGCTAATCGTATCGAAGTGATCACGGATCCATGCTTAATCATTTCTTCCACGACAAATTGTCTCGATTTGAATGTTACCTCTGACATTCTAGGGGCTAATAAACCGCAAATCAAATTGAAGTTTAACAGAGGCACCTGTATATTTATTACATCGTAAGTATGATGCTAAATAAAATCTTTAACCCTGCTCTTTTTGATGAAACCTATTTCAGCCTATTAACTCTAACAATTCATAAACTACAAGGTTTTTAATCGGCTACTGTTTAGCTGAAACCCTGTATAAAATGGCGCAAGAAATTCATTAGGTACAACCGGGATGAGCAGTGGCTACAGCTTCAAGGTACTGCATTTGAAATCCATTAAGGAAAAAAATATTATTTAGATTTATTCGCTGAATGTAACTGGCATTTCCTTCCATGAACATAATTGGTTTTAAATTGCTAAAATTTTATTCCAAGTCCAGGAAAAACTATTTCCTTAAAAAATTTCCACCAAGAAGCTTCATTTCGTCTTCGGCAATCTTCACAAGTCAGATAAGTTGGTTATGTTTCATAGCTTCACGGACGGTATTTAACTGCACTATTTATTAACGTAGCTAAGAAGAGATTTCAATTTATATAAAGATTTGAAACACAGTATGTATACGAGTGTGTACAGCTTTATTTTCAGGATGCTTTCATAAAACGTTTCCTGTCACTGGATTCCAAGAACCCGGAAACGATGCAGCAGTCGAGCTCCAGCTAGCATGACGAGGTCTGTGCTGATTGGTTTTTGTGCTGACCATCTCAAGAAGTTCTCGAAAAAGTGGACAATTTCTTTAGTAGTTGGAGACGTTTTCCCCCTCGATGAGCTCCTCTGCTCCCAGGTGACTGCTTTGGTCATTATGAAGTTATCAACCTTTGTTGAAGTTAGGCTGTCAAGGGAAAAGCGTATCTCTGACTCAACTGAATCTTCTTTTGGTGTAACTCCATTTATTTTGATGATCAATGTAACTTGCTTTCGGACATTCAATCAAATCAATTTATGAGAATATGATTTCCCTTATTTTCTGTCTATTACATAAGAACCTTTTTGTAACACATTTTACCGTTGGGCTTTAAATGCCTTCCAACTATTGGTGTGGGGGGAGTGGGGGTTGCGAGGAATGTGTGGTTTAAACTTCCTTTTCCATGGGAAGTACTCCGTGGNGTGGTCACGTGAAAAGCCTCACCTGAGCCGAGGCTCGAACCCTTGTCCTTACGGCTGTGAGGCCATCACGCTCACTACACCATGGCGCCAACAAAAATTCGAGAACAGTCACTTAAGGCTTGTTGGCATATTTTTAATGGAGAAATGATGCAATACGAGAAATGTAAGATGTGATACACTACATAAACAAAGCGTTTACCGAAATTCAAATGAATAATTCCGCCAAACCGCGGCTCGGGGGCTGATAGGCTGCAATCACATCATGCTGCTTGTGCCACCCCAACCTGAGAGGTACAAGCTGTTCTAGTGCACTGCCTGGCCAAAAATTTATCGTATAATTTGAAAAAAATTATCAATACGTAATTGGTGCACTATTAGATAGAATTACAGCTTGCATTCAACCTGGAATTTATTTTTGCATTCTACGTGGCTCTTATTCTAGCATTCTTATCCGGTATATATTCTAAAAGATTCTGAATATTTCTATGCTTTAATTTTGGCTAGAATTCAAAAATCCTTTTTTCCATTGTGTTTAATGTTAACGAAAGTGGCAACGAGGCCCTCAGGTTCCTCTCAAGCTAATTCTGTAGGTTCTTAATGGGGTTCAGATCCGGAAATTGTTGGCTCAATTCGCCAGCGTAAATGATTTTTCACGCTAAGAGAATCAATCTCGACTACCTTTGGTCCTGAAAATGTGAGCATTATCACCCCTAAACACACCATTATCATCAAAAAAATAAAAACCCATTGATTGGTGAACGTAGTCTGGAAGAACCTGCAAATATTCCTCTGACTTAACTTTGTTACTGCAAAAAGCAGTAGATCCTAGTACAGCTCAGCAAACACAACTCCTAAGCGCAACATTGCATTCAGATGCCTGCTCGGTGGGGGCGATGCACGGTAGGAATACAAATGCCCGGCTTTATCTTTGGCCACGCAGAGTATGTTCTTCGTATTGCCTATATTAAATTTCTGGATTATAAGTTTCTAGCGTCAGTAATACTTACAACTTATAAACATAATATAGTCAATAATCATGCAAGCGATAACGAAGAAAGGCATGATATAAGACGTTCTTAATTTTTTTTAATCACGTTTGAGACAAGCTCAGAGAAGAAATCACAAATGAATTTTTCGGTACAATGATGGCCAGCTGTAATAATACTAGCGTGGCATCGCTGGCGACGTCATCTTTAAATTATCTTTAAATGCAAAAAAATGCAAAATGACATCGTGTTACCGGTATGTGCTGGACCTCAACTGCTCAACCTCCTAAATTATTTGTCCTAATGTTATATTAGTTGGAGTGCGGCATTGGTACCCGGAACATAGCTGGGAATCTCTATTTTCTAAACGAATCTCTCTCACCAAAAACGGCCACTCGTAGTTTTTTTTAAATATACCTAATGCAACTACACTGCATCGTGAAAAAGTGCTCTGACACTTAGTTGATTGTACTAGATTAAATAAATATCGTACACGCAATTATTATAATAAATATCGTAAAACTTAGCAAAAAATAAATACGCTAATTTCGTTTGTCACAGACAAGGGAAACAAATTTTACCATAATTAATCCTTTATGATCTATGAAGACATATTTGTCCCCTCTAAACTAATGCTTATTACGAATAAATTGAGAACACTATAGAGACATATAAGTATCTTAAAGATACATTATTAGGATTATTAGGATTCTTATGTTGCATATACATAACTAGGAATACATTAATCTATTTTTTCACATGCAAATTCATACAGCGCACGAAAGATTAATGAACACTTTATTGAACGATGAAATTACCTTAATACTTTTATGCAACGCTTAGGACGCACCCGAACAGGGATGAACCAACAGTGTCTGACGCAATGTAATTTTATCCCATGACGATAACTACCACAGGACTTCAAATGATGGGCAGTAACTTGAACTGAAGTGATTGATATCCAAGCTGCTGATTTTCACCGGTTTGTCATTTTTTTGCGGTAACGCGAGTTCATTATGACCACTTTTGTTCTTCCGATCTTACAACAGGAAACTGATAGCCCGTGGCGATGAAATGTTCACTTCATTGCAACGACTTTGATTTGCTCTTCCCTTCTGTTACACAGCGCACGCGCGGTTACCCCCGCTTCCTATTGTTCTCCAGCGGCCTCTATACCAGAGCTGGAGAGCACGAACCTCAGTCCCACACTGCACCTCCGTCGGGATGTACGCAAAGGTGAGTTCCTGCCGTCTGTGAGCAAATCTTAGGAGAAAAAACTAAGGCATCTCCCAAGAAAATCATGTTTGTAGTGTTTCAGTTTTGGTCAGGAACAAGCGCACTTGAAAACTACATCGACACCCTAGTCTAAACTAAGAGCTTTGACTTGAAATGAAATCCTCTAGAACGAATTTTAGATAAAAGGAATTCTGGTGTGGAATCCGAGGCTAAAATAAAGTGAAATACTGTAAAGCAGAGTTTATTAAAACTTCTCATGCACTTCATCCGCAAATGCTCTTTAATATGATGGAAAGAAACTCATTCATGCCTCCTGCTGCTCGAACCATTCGTTTATATTTCACTGTAGAATGCAACTCGTCGTGGATTCGACTTCTACCGGGTTGCTTTATATATTTTAATTTCAAACTAATATCCCACGTTCATAATTTCCATGAATCCACAAGTATTTATAACTCTGGCATTTAAGTACGGTTGACTGATAACTTACAGAAAAAGTCGCCGGTTCTTTCCAATTCTCTGACGAATTTAGAGGGCATTGAGATAGACGAGAACCAGTGCTGATAGCGACAATTTTCAAATAAACCAAGATTGTTCGTCTGGAAAAACAAAACGTGTGAAAAAACAACGCTGGAAAAAATGTTTGCATTTTCAAATTAATGCTCAAAGGGTATTTAAAACACTACCCAAGTATTAAAATAGGCTAGCATTCATCTCAAATATTTATTCGTCGCCCATATATTCATGAATATTAACTACTTCCCCGTCGTTGAGCTTCCTTAGTCTTGCTTGATATCGTCAGTTGACATCTCCACTTTCTCAGTTCCTTAATAAGTCGGAATCGAGTTTGCGTATAATGCCAACTATTGTGTTTAGTAACATGTTTGACTAACACTCAGTCCCTCTGTCATTATAGTATGTTTTGCTGTTTTTGAGTATTAACGTGAGAAAATCTCCCTCAGGCCGAAGCATGAAGTAGAACATTTTAATTTGTCATGAAGTTTAACAAATTAGCAACTTCGGCCATTGCTTACCACCCTTCACTTCATGTAACTGGTGCCAAGACTTTAGAGTTGTCATTACTTTTACACAACGCTAGTCTTTTACCATTCTGAAACTTCTATGCTCGACATTGAGGTCATCCACCAAATTCCCAGAACAAGAGTACTGAAATGAGTAGCAATGTCCGGTGCATTATCTCTAGATATAACTTTTAAATTTGAACTTCCAAGTATTGATCACACAATCGTCTTCGAAAAAATATGCATTAATTTTGATCACACACTCCTATAAAGAAGCGTACGCAGTCTTTCATGATTTAAATCTAAGTGTGTTTCAGTTCAAAGTTGCCCCAAAACAGATATTGTTGTACCATCAAGATGAATCTTCAACACGCTTGAATATTCTGTTGGTAATGGGATTAAGACCTTATAATTTCATTTTCTTGATATGTTCTTCGATGAAACAGCTCATAATATTTCGCTGCTCGTCAGACACTATCAATCGTAGTCAGTCATTCAATCCAAGTGTCTCCTAAAGTATGACAACTTTCTTCTTTTCACGTTCAATCTTTTTCACTATTCAAACGATTTGTTACTACAAGCGTCACGCCGGTTCAAAATAACATAGTTTTCTTAACACTACTTATATGACTGGACATTTTAAATTTTAGTTGCTTATGGGCTAAGATGAGCCTCATGAATTCTAGGACAGCTAATGAACCGTATTTTAGAGTAAACATATGCACATGTATATAATATACGGTACTCATCCATATCGTACTCAAGACTGATTAAGTAATTATGCATAGGACTGACATGCTCAAAATTTAAAATTTCGTCTCTATTTAATAGAATGCTTTAAATTTTGAGCAATATTACAATACGGAAAAACACGTTTACCTGACTCAAATAAATTATTGAGGGGTGCAACAGGCACATGAAGCTCTAAAAAATTTCCTGTGAACAAAGCCTCAGTGATTTAACTTCACCAAAATCGAGTGTAGTGGGCTTTGAAAAGAATGTGTCACTACTCACTTATTGTTTGTAAGCATCAAAATTGCTGCGTGCTTTTCAGTATTTCTATAGGTCGTTAACATTGATTTGCCAGAATTCTGGAGTTTAATGCGGCAGTATTTGCAGTAAGTAAAGTTTCTATTACTTTAGTCCTTTTACCAAACTTTAAAGTTCTCTTTTCTTTCAGCCATTTTTATTTGAAATCCAGCGCATGCCAAGTTTTTTCGTGATGATAGGACTGAGCGGTCATTGACTAAGGGCAAGTGCCAAGTCAGACGTCTCAGCCGCCACAGGTTTCAGTCTACAAACATACTCATTGGGTCGAATTGCTGGTACACAGGTAACCTAAGCGACAAATTTCGTGTGGCATTGCAGCTTCAAGTTTTCGATTAGTTTCATAAGTATCTTTGTTAAAATCTATTGTTCGAGTATACACTCTCAATTCAAGACACTTGTTGATGCGTGAACTTCGTTTTCTACAAAAAACAATGATATGCCTATTTGTGAAAAAATACCTAGAAAGCAAGGCAAGGGTAAAACAACAAGATCTCGGTTGAAATACCAAGCGCTGGCAGCACTGGAGAGTACGTAGCGAAGACGGCTGCTGAGGTCCAGCCTCTGACCTGCAGGGGACTGTTCTGGGCGCAAGCACCTCAACAATTACCACCTCATTAGGTCTGGCATTTTGTTTTTCAAGTGCACTTGATACTCATGGAAAAATCATAAGGTGTGCGAAACCCGAATTTTTATTCGGCTAAAGACTTCCACGTTTTTCATTTCAAAACAAAAATTCTGAGTATTGTATTTGATTCAGAATGGAAATTCAATTTAAAATATGAAAGATATCAAATTTGAAACACTATTCAAACAAAACAGACTTGGTTAATGCATTAACAATTCCATAAATGTACAAATTACCAAAATGAAAGGTCGAAAATTTTATTCAAACTTTATGCCTTGGATATTACACGAGAAACGAACTTTTACATGAAATTTTACCTGTATATGAGAGCAGTTTAGAACAAGCATTTCTAAGCTGATATATCACATGTAGAATACATATTGACGGATGATCAATTTCGTGTTTCTGTACATCACAAAAAATATAAATAAAGTGAAAGAAATATATTTTGGCGATAAATAATGATGATACAATTTTCGTTTAACATATTGCATTTTATTTTTGAAACTTGAGATCATCGTATAATATTTTAATGCTCAAATTGGGATTTCAACATGTAAATCTACAATATCAAGAAATTCCACTTTTTTGTAACAGATTCATTCGATAATTCAATATTTTTTAATGTTCTAAGAATTGGATTTTTTGTGAAAATATTTCAATTGATGGAAACTGTGCATGAGTTCCCTCTTTGTTTGGTGCCTAGTTGGGCAGCAAGGGTTTGGCAATAATGGATTGGAAATACTTCAATTGAATGATGATTTGCTTAACGTATAATTCTCATAGTTAAATCGATTCGTAAGTTTCGAGATAAGTAAATGTAAAATGTAACTTTCACGGCCTGATAAACAGTCTTGTTAGTCTTCTTTTTGCATGCAAAATTTGCACGTACTCCTAAATGGTGGAAACTCATTATTTTGTGTGTATCAAGTGAACTAAATAAAACCTCACTATGATGCAGATTTAAACACTGATGAATACGCTTAGGTCGGCTTTGCAATACGACAACAAATTGCAAGAAAGCCTTCCCATCATAGATCCTTAATGGATTGATGGCTGATCAAATGACTCGTGATATTCTCAAATCGACGAGATCTCTTCTTAAATTGCTGCTACGTAGGAGCGGCCTTGTCACGTCACACGACGCTGAATCTTCTCTATTGTTTACTCTGGAATTTTTCTGCGTTCTGGATTGGAACTCTCTTGCAATCCGAAGTTTTTTGGACGAGCCATTGGAAACCGTTTCATCATGTGCTAACGCTCCCTCAGAAGGGCATGTCAGTTAAAATGAAGTTAGTGATTCTCGATTATTTCCCTCAGAATTTCAATACATACACATATTAAAAATATTTCTTAGTTCTCTGTAGTCCACCCTAGACGTGGTGGTCTACGGTGCTGAGGCAGAGAATGCATTACGATTTCAGCCATCTTTTCGATTTGCGTTATTTATTCTGACATGTACTTTGGCAAAAGATTGCATACACAGTAGTCAGGAGGTGAAACTCATAGCATACTTCCTGCTGTTACTACATGGAGCTTAGAACAGCCTGGGAGTGACTATGACATTTTGTACGGCTGCGGGTAATACTTCTCAAAATATTAGGCCTTTATCACAACGGTTACGTTGACTTTCGATAGATTATCGTCACAACTCTGTTACCACATATTTTTTCTACCTCGTAACTGTTGTTTTACGATCTCAGATTTCATGACCATGATAGATAGTACTGTGCAAAATTGGAAGAAGTTTTTTTAGTTATCGCCTCATAAATCTTGAACACCAAGTATTCTTGTTGCGAACTGAAAGCAAAATATTCAAATATTACTCAAACGGGTAGTTATCGTGCTATAACCCCTAGATCTAGTTCTCGAGTTGAGGCTCATGGCTGAGTACAGGCAGAACTCCTCTTAAGTGGAGGATAAGAATAATCTAGGTACGCAATTTTTTTCGTGCAATGAGTGACTATGATCTTACGTTATCGCTGCTGCTCATGGAAATTACCTTGAAGTAGAGTTCGAAGAGGGACTGGGGAAAGTTACCGCTGCTTCTTCAGAGTAAAACGTAGCTCCATAAAGAGCTTCGAAGGAGTGTAAAGTGAGATCAAGGAATAGAAAATTGTATTCTTGAACTTGGATTACATTGTGAAATTATTTGACACGTAATTATTTAACTAACTTAACTGAAACCAACATTAGTAAAATTTGTTTATCGATGCGAATATTTGAGTAAACTCTTAACCGAGTTCGTCTTACATCAAACAGAATTCAGAATGTGTATTGAAATTCCTGCCGGTAGATTTGGTATCATGCAAGAATTGTAAAATACGCCTCTATACATGACATTATGTTCAAATTTGATGAAGCTTATATTACGGCACTGAGCGAAATTGAACAATAAATATGATTAAATAGTCGTCATTATGCTGAGGTCATTCCTAATGAACGAATTTGCTAAATTTAACCCTGAGGGAACTAAGTACAACCACAGTTAGCAGTCACTGAGCGTCCGGCCCTGCCGCCGCCGCAGCCGCGCACTGAGGGAGAGCTCAAACCGGAGAATTGATGCCCCTCTTCCCAGTTTAACTTTTTCGTCGGAGAATCTTTCATTATCGATAATTTTTTACCTCCCATGTATATTTTAAAATTATTTTTATCATGATATCGATAGGGCGGCGAAAATATTTGACTGAGTGTTGGGTCAATTTTGTGTGTTCTAACTTACGAGTGGAAGAAACTATAAAACGAAGTTTTTCAGGTAAAACGGTTTTCTTAAGTCGTACAATGTATCTTCCAGGTTCTAATTTTATCTCTAATTTTAGGGTGCTGCTATACGATCGAAAAAGTTCATTCGTACTTCTGAAAGCAAAAATCGAACATTGTTTACGTAATTTATGCGCGTTGAAAATATATTCCCACCATTCTGCCTGTGTTCCTGCGGTGCTTCGAGTATCGTTCCTGGAGGTGAGCTTTTTCTTTCAAAGCGCCGCATTGCTCCCCAATCATAAGCATTAAGCTCAAATTCCTACGCTGTCTTGCCTTCGATACTTATACATAAACCTATGTAATGAAGTATTCTTCAATTTATAATCACTCATATAAGCATGGTTCTCCATATCTTCAAATTAACTACCGTAATTTGATTTTACAGATGGTGCCAAGCTTTTGTGCGTGAGAATATATTTGTTTAAACATTTACTGTAATTACTCAATTTTAAACAATATAATTTTTCAGAAATGTCGAACAACACGGACATGCACATGCGTGATTTGGATTCAGTTTTGCTCAGTAGTAAACAAGCTAGAGCAATGTCATTGGTTGAGGATCGAGCCACGCTTTTGGGCTTTGCAAGTTTTCAATTAAAATGAGTCGCCGTTAGGGCCATAACCATCAAGAAATGGTGGAGATGGTGTCTAAATTGGCTGATGATGAATGTGTGAGAGATTTTGCTGCGACTTTAGGCGGGGATGTCAGTGCTGTGAAGAAGTATCTCAGCAGTCCTGATGGTAAAGCCGAAAGGAAAGACAAGGGATAATATAGTTCCCTGGCGAGACCTGATTTGTCCAGAATGAAACTGGAAATACCCAGGAACCCTCACTTCTCAGGCATGAATGTCTTTGAGAATGTTGGACTAGGCCATGTATGGAAAACGATTCATTGTCGAATGCCTGAGAAGTTTAACAAGACACGTTGTGCCCGATGTAAGACCTCCTTTGAAGTAGCTACATGAGGATTCTCGACTTAAATGGACCGAACATACATGAAATTTGATTTCAAACACGACCTCTTCACGGATGAGATGCGTGCTGCTCTTGTCGGGCCTGACGGGCGGAATAAAGCTTGGGTTCCAGAAGGGGCTTCCCTTCTTTAATGCCTTCATCGCAAACGAGGAGGAGGCTTTAGTATATGAGCAGGAATTGTTGGCAATGAATTAGTGGATCTGCTTAGAATCCCTGAAGGTGTAAACCTGGCGCAGCTACCTGAACCAGAGGTTGTCCCGTTGTTCTAGAGGAGGCCTTCTGCTAACAAAAAGGCTGGTTTTTATGAATGACAATGCCCCGTTACATCCGGCAAAGGTAACAGTAAAATATTTGAAGATACTTGGGCTCAAAGATGGATGACCGTTGAAATAGCCAGCGTATTCTCCAGACATAAACTCTCACAAGAACCTATAGACACTGCTTAAGCAACGTGTTCTGCAGTCGGGAGTTCAATTTTCACCAAGGATCTTTATGGAGTGCACTTAAAACTTGTGTCAAAGGTATTACTGCAAATGAAATCGAAAATTTGGTCAAATCCATGGATAGATGTCTCGTGGCTATTATTGAAGTAAGTAGAGAGTACTTTTATCATTAAAATATTTTCCAAAAAATTGTGTTAAAAAATATTGGTATTAAACTATTTGTAATGTCCATCCCTTATTTCAGTATCCTAAATGAAGTCTAAAATTTTGAAAATCCAGTATTTTACAGACTTTTCAGGTCGGAGCACAGTCGGAGCACAAAAGTGTGGCGAGGTTAAAATTCAACTAAATGAAATATATTCCAAAGTGTTCCTTAGTATTGGACTGATCGGTTTAAAACTTCCATAACAGTTTCAAACCTTATATGAAAGCGATTTCTAAAATGTTGCATTGACTGATATGTTTTTGAGTTAATAGATTAGAAAAAAACTATCTCACACGGAAGCTTGGCTCGCGTTGTATATTGGTCCCAGTCCTACACGTAAAGCAATATTGATGTAATTTTGCAGATGAATCCGACGTCGTGCAGCTGCTCAACACCAAGTTTAACGCACAGGCTGCTAATCGTTATCACTGCATCTGTATTGACACGTGATGCCCTCGCCCACTACCACCACAGAAACCGACCACAAGACGACAACCACCAAGACCTGTTGACGCGCCACAACCAGAGGCTACGGCGAGACGCCGACTCTTTTGAGGTAAGGAGCTGATGTTTGAGGGAATGCTACCTCAGTTCTATGAACTATAATACAATATGCAGTACTTAGTTCATTTCAAAATTAAAGTCAACATTTTTTTGGGAACTTTCCATTCAAACTTGTCGAAACTAACACACGTTTTCAACTGAGCAGCAAACGTTTTCTGAACTGAGCACAACAGCAACTGTCGTAATTTGCATTCTTAGAACTAGGTGAACCGATGTAAGGATTTTGATGACAGATCACTATTTAAAAGTCTGAATAAAGTTTCATATGAAAATATTGCACATGAAACAATTGAACAAATACAGTCCGTCCAGTCTGCAATTGTAAGGCAACTGCACTGTGAGAAAATGCCCCGTATATATGACACGCCTGAGTGTGTTATACTTTTATCACAAAAATGAACACTAAAATGGGTTTCGTAAAAGTATTATGACTCACTCTTCTGTGTCACGTGACAACTTGATGCATAAAAGTGTGCAAACAATAGCACGTCAGATATATGTCCAAGGTATTTCTTGCGAAAATTTTACCTACTCAGCAATTAGAAAAATGTACTCGAAATAATAAATATAACTTTTGTAAATAATTGAATAGCTGATACTTCAGTACCTCGACATCTAATCAAGCACAATAACTCGCTGCACGTTCAATACGTCAATATGACTTTAGTTATACTCAAGAAAAACATAATGATGTAACTTTCAACTGATCCATTCATCTATTAATTATGTAGAAATGACCA
This sequence comes from Orchestia grillus, assembly GCA_014899125.1. Classification (NCBI taxonomy): domain Eukaryota; kingdom Metazoa; phylum Arthropoda; class Malacostraca; order Amphipoda; family Talitridae; genus Orchestia; species Orchestia grillus. The sequence goes on from VOMN01127019.1 coordinate 17,757, forward strand.
ATTATTTCGGGACGTACACAGAAAATACTTTATTCGTTTAACGTCAAACTACCATTACAATATGATTGCAGGTGCATCACTCAGTTCATAAAAAGGAACACAAAAAACACTCACATCTTTTAATTCGTTAATTTAATACGGAAAGATATGCCACTTACTATCTCATACATAAGCCTAGTATCACGGTTAAATTAGCCGCGGGTAGGTGGCGCTTGCTATCAATTTGCTCTCATGCGCAGGCCTTTTGTATCGAAATTATTGACTTACAAACCGTGAGTACCTCTGTCCATCGTTTGAATAAGTGCAGGTAAGTGTTTTGAGATTGTGCAGATCATTGGGAAAATTGGTGGGCCTAACTTTTGAATTATGCTCATTTCAGTCACAATTGCGTGTTCTAACCAAGTTTATTAAGAGGTTGGTTAGCATGGACAGCAAGCCATAGCCTACTTCAGCGTACACGATACCGTCAACCGAACGATATAAGAAAACCGCGTGTATGAGAGCAAAAAAATTGTTCGTTAGTGCACAGTATGAGAACGAGCGAGTACCTCCACCAGGAGCGGTTTGCAGCGCTGTCGCAGCAGCTGAAGCAGCGGCCCAAAGTCGACGACCGCGACGACGCCCTCAAGCGCTTAACCTTCGAAGATCTTTTTGCCGACTCGTCTGGTAAGGAATATATGTCCAAATGAATGCGCATACTGTATATATAGGGTGGTTAAAAACTTTAGCAGAAGGTTCGTTTCAGTGAAATAAACAAATTTTACTCACTGGAGGCGTGTCTGAAAATGCTTAGTTGAAAAGTTACGGAGGCTTGGAAGTTAGAACGTATCGGTGAGACAGTAAGAAATCAGTCAGAACAAGTTTATTTTTATGACTGAACATTACAGAGTTGGAAGATAGGATAGGTATGCACATTAGGTGTTCTAAATTTTGTCGGTCTGATGTGATGCATGCTTGGAAGCGCTAGAGTAACGACTGCCGAACTCGTGTAGACATCTGGAATTTCAGTAATCCTTGCAGAGGCGTCAATAATCCCGCCGATGAGATCTTCTTCGGACTGAACTGGTGTTTCGAATACCAAACTCTCCTGGTATCCCTAAGAGTAGGAATCTAGGGGCGTCATGTCCGGAGGCCTTGATGGCCTGAAGTTGGGTCCACTCCGGCCAATCCTTTGGCGTGGATGCTGATCATCCAAGAACTTCACAATAACAATCAGGAATAGCAACAATTCCTACCGATACGCTCTAACTTTCGGGTCTCCTTAAATTTTTAACTAAGCATTTTCGGACAGGCCTGCATAAAGTAAAATGTATATATTTCACTGAAACAAACTTTGTGCTAAAGTTTATTCGAAGAATTCTGAAGAACCTTGTATAATCAGTTTCGCGTGGTAGTGCCTATAATTTCAACCCAATTGCTAGCTATGTTGTTTTCTTGTACTAGATTGTGTTTTCACTGGATATAAGGTTCCTAACTAAATGTTTTGGAACTCCAAGACTTCGTTGTGTCACCGCTGGGTTGATAATAGAACGCGATTTTTTGGTTTACCACTTTTGATGTTCTGTATGGCTCACGTTCTAAAAAAAAATCAGGACTGTATTGTTGAGGAAAGCATCCAAGCCTGGATCATCTTCAGTTGCTCATCTGTACAGAACTTGTTCAAAACAGGACATTCTTGCTGATCTACTTGAATCTTTGATTTTAGTTTGGCTATCTGGAGCGGGCAACACTATTGTGCTGCATTTTAACACAATGCCTACTTGGTTCAAAGTCTGGAAGATTTGTAATGTCAATTAGGTTTTTAAGCAAGCGTATATTTATCAATCGGCTATACTCCTGTTGGGAAGTAAAATATAAAAGATATAATTTTACACTCAAACGTACTGACTTATTGTACCAGGCTACAGCAAACAATTGAAAGTATTCGAGGAACAGAAAGGGTCCAAGAATAAAAAAGGACATCAGAGCAACCAACTTTTCAAGGGCTTTCACCAGGACGACCACAACAAGCATAAAAAGAAGGTGAGTCTCATTACTGTATATTATCTTTTCTTCAGGGTCTGTGATAACGATTCCTTATTGTGTACTTGTCTTTCAAATAAGAAATGAATGGTAAACTCAGCATCATCAGATAGCGAAGGGTCTGCAATTCGAATGAACATTTCACGATATTTGCCGCATTCCCAGATTTATCTCATGTCCAGTTGCGCGAGAGCAAGCTCCTAATTGTGCTGCTCCAACGCGAGACCTGTTGCCAACAAACGCTGTGTGTGCTGTAAGTCAATTTCCATCTAATGGAATCTCCTTTTGAGCGAGTATGAAGTACAGCGCTATTTTTGACGCAGCTGACACTCGGGATAAGTTTAGTGACATTTAAAAAATATTAACATCGTGGGACCATTGCAATTAGCAAACCTCCCAGATCCACGAGCAAAATTCTTGGAAAGAAAAATGTTATTGAACATCATCAGTCAATGAGTCAGTGGAATTACTTTTTTCTAGCGAACGAGATGCATCTCAACAAAAGCAAGTAGCTACATAAGAAGGTCATTTTTGAATCAAACACAGGAACACACATTGTTTCACGAAAGTTATCTTATTTTTTTCTCACTCAAAACGTGCCTGAGTAAATTTGTTTGCGCATTATTGCTGCGATTGGTGATCCAAACCGGAATACAACTTTTTAAACTGGATGCAATCATTATTTTGTTTATTCCTTTTAGTTCAGCAATGTTATTCTAACGGAAAACATGAGACATATCGACGTTGCTATTATTTACTTACTTATATCTCGAATAAAAAAGAATTTAAGATCGTTCTCACTTGAGCAGAGTCACCACAGCAAGCACGGGAAAAAATCCACTGGTGGTGAGCACAAGCACTACCACAAGCATCAGAACCACCAACAAGCCAGGGGACATAAGAGCAACAAAAAAAGAAAGGACAAGCACGAAAACAAAGGAGATAAACAAAAGGTAAAGTCGAGGTATTTTCCTATAAACTTTGAGTATACGCTCCCTTTGCGCACTTGATACCTCAGTGATGTCTAACGGTGTATACAATATCACCTTTCTAGCTGTGGGGCATGAGCTTCGCATCTTTAGAAAACCGGTGGTCATGTCAGAAAGAACAGGATCCTTGCTCTAGCGAGCCACGCAATCATCACAATGCCGAAGATTTATCGTCGTATTCCATTTTTTGGAAGAGAGCTTAGGCGTTAAATACTACGGTGAACATCGCAAGAGCTAATGACACTGCATAATTTATGAAGCAGTTAGGCATGAAAATAGTAGATTTGTGTGTCAGTTTAAGTAGATACAATTAAGACAATTCAATCCCAAGCGTCATTATCTACGTTTTATTTTACTAACAAAAACATAAAATTTTGTACAGAAAAAATCATCAAATTTTCCATACGTTATCCTCCATAAAAATGCCAGTTTCATTGCCTGACTCGCAGTGAAAGCGAGACAGGGCTGCTGAAGGCGCACGATGAAGGTCTCCATGAAGGGGCGCTGGTGCACAGCGTTCTAAAGAAACTTCTCAGTTGCGGTCGTTGAAATATCTGTTTCCATTAGGTGAAAGATTTTATTTTCTCAGAAGATTCCATTCTAACAGCTAAATTATGAAAATGTTGAAGTATATATATATATAATAAACTTACTACATAATTAAAAAATATCTATCACCTTCATAAAAAATTCCCACTACCATTAAGAGTGAAATTACAATGCCATTAAAGACAATAGAGGATTCCTGGAACAGAATTTCTATTCTTTAAAGAAGATCTCGCATAGACGAAACAGTTATTATACATAGCAAAGACAAACCTACGTCTTTTGAAACATTATGGTTTTTCCTGCAAGTTTTCAAGTTCTCTGATGAGATTTCATTTAATATTGCAGAGTATCATCCTAATGAAGGGATTTTCATTTCAATGAAATTAAAATTAGGAGACTATATAAATCGGTGGTAAGTATTGCCTAAAAAAATTAAATTTCGCTTCAGAAGGGTAGTCTTGACTCCGTATGTTAACTGTGCAGACTTTTGTACTCAGGGTTTCAAGAAGCAGTTGAAAAAAGATGAAAATGACCGCAAAAAAATATTCTACGACGAGAGCGACCACCAGGAGTACCACATCGAATACGACTCGCACGATGAATATTTCGACAAGCACGACCAAAAGAACTACAAAGGAGATGCTGAAAAGGTAACTGTATGAAAGAAATAGATTAACTTGATTTATCAGATTGATGATATTTTGTTGTTGATTTTCATTGTGATTCTAAGCCTTTATATTATGCACTAGGCTTCGAGAGTACATTTGGAGAATTACGAGGTTTAAAGTAACTTATAATTGAATTTTCAAAGAGTAACAAGACTTCTTATGATTTATTAGATCTTCCATTGAATGTGATTAAATATTTTCGATTAACTTTTTGTATGTAAGTAAGCGGAGAGCATGGTCATTGTTTTTCAAATACGTACAGCTACGCATACTTCTTCTCCGATACTCATGGGCTTTAGCAAGCTGACAAATTTGACCAAAAATTATAGCTCAGTTAAGTACTATGCCACTATATCATACGCCCTAACGACCTAAGACGGCTGAGAAATGATCAAAAAATAGAAGATGCGAACAAAAATGGGAATTTGTCCATCGCTAAAACAGCTCGGGAACGATTACGAATTTCGTTGATTGCTCCAAAACATTGGCCCACCGGCTACCTGGTGAAAATTGCGTTTATCTGTCTATGACACACATTTGCATATCTCAGCAGCCCAATTCAAAGAAATATCATGAATTATTTTACTTATTTACAAATGAGCTGACACTTAAGCAATAGTTACAAAACCTCCAATTTTTACGGCGAAAATAATACACTGTAATTAACTATGCCTCAACAACGAGCAAAAATAAGTGAACGAAGAGAGAGCCACGGCCTCCAGTTTGTTAATATATGCGATAAATATTTACCTCAGGCTCTGAAAGAGCACGATGCACACGGGGAGAAGGGCCACAGCGACAGCAGCAAAAAGCATCACCACAAGGCGGCCGATGCCAAGAACTACGGTCTTGAGGAGCATGAAGATCATCATAAGTCGTATGAAGGGAAAAAAGGGCACAAAGAAGCGAAGGGTCATTCTTCTGGACACAGGGGAGGAGAGCATCATCATCACGGAAAAGGATCACACAGTGCTCCCAAGCTGGTGAAAACTATCAAAGGAACCTTGAAAGATGTGTCCCCTGGAGTCAGTGCTCAGGTCGTGTCTCCTCTGTCTGCTCGGGCTCATGCCTCTTTGCAGCAAGGCTCAGCTCATGACATAAGTAAGCCCACCTATATTCAACAGCAATCTCCACACCAACTGCAGCACATCCAACAAGAACCCCTGAAAAAACAGCAGAAGCATCATCATCGACACAAGCTTTCACCTGAACAGATTCAACAGGTACAACTACTACACCAATATCAGCTGCAGCAGTTGCAGCTTCAGCAGCAGCAGCAACATCTCTTGCAGCAACACCAGCATGAAGAGCATGAAAGATTACGTCAGAATCGACAACGTGATCAGAAAGTTCAACAAACAAAAAGTGTGCCAATTCCAGTTGTAATCTACCAGCCCGGAGCTCGACCTGCGTTTGAACAAACTTCAAAAAACCAAGGTCGAGGACCCAACAATCCTCTGACACCGTCTTCTACCATTTTACATTTTGAAGACGGAAAATCTATGCCACTGAAGAACGAAGTAAACACCTACAGCCGGCAAGTAAGAGCACCCACTCCAATGCCCGTGAAAATTTCTACTTTTCGCTTGCTATCAGGCTTCAAACAGTCTGAAAATGATCAAAGTCCACTTCAGGAAATGTTGAATAATACAACTCGTACAGCACCAGTTTCTTTGGGAAAAGATAATATTCAGCGTGAGGCACAAGCGGGGGCTCACGATGATACCATTACTCCAGAAAGCTCAAATCGACTCACCAACCCAATCAGGAGCAAAACGCTCAGTGCAGAACCACTTCTTCACTTGACAGAAGAAGATTCTGGAGGTTATGGCCAAAAGTTGGCTGAGCACACAGAGAACCGAAATGGTTCAAGAAATGCTTCATCAAATTCTACCGAGTTTTCAGGAATAAATTCACTTTCCCACAATAGTTACGGAAAACATATAAACTCAAATAAGTTAATAGATCCAAAAATTAGAGATAAAGCCACAGAAAATACTAAAAAGACGACACCTAATGCATTGGTTAGTGCTTTGCCCCACCCAATTCCTAAAGCTCCAGTGTACCATCAAGAGATTCACGTCAATAGCGATCAAGAAATTTCTACAATGTTGCATAATCCAAAAGCCTTGAATGCAGTTCCACCGAAAATAGGGGAATCCAGAACTGCCGGGGTTGTTGCCAAGCTTGCTGAACAACATTCAACTCATCCTCCTGTGCTCGAAACCGGAAAACATTGTAAAAACTCTAATGGAAACTGCGATTCCACATCACATTCGATTTTTGTTAACGTTTTCCCTGAGAAGAACGCTGTTCTTAAAGACGAACTAACGACTGTTTCTGATCGAAACAAAATGGTAATGAGCTCAAAAACAGGAAACTATAGTCTGGATGCATCTGTTGAAGAAATGAAGAACAGAGATGATGAGCTCATTAGAAAGAATTTAAAAATCATTGCTTCACCCGATTTCAAAAGTAACCCAAATGTGCAGCAACAGCGTCCGTCAAAAACACAATCATTAATAAGTGAGAAACAAGCCGGAAATCAAGGACAGTCATTATTGGCACCTCGTCAAAATATCAATTCTTCTCAAATTATTTCAGTACTCTCGCAAATGCTACCGATCCAATTAGAAAAAGAAAAAACGAGGAAAAAATTGGACCCTGTCCAAAATCAGTCAGCTTCAGCCAAGCTAAGGTCTACAGTTCTTCTGCAAGAACCATCACCAATCCTCCAGCAGGTACCGCGCACTCAGCAGTACACTCCAGTTATTTTATTACCTTCTCCTGCACAGCAGCTCTTACTCAACTCGACTTCTAAGCAACAACCCAACAGCGATGGTAACCAACAGCCTCTCCTACAATTACATCAACCTCAGCAGATATACATAAATCAGCAGCACCAAATACCACCACAGCAGCCACAACCGCAACAGCAGCTACTACTACAACAGCAACAAAAAAGTCTTCCTCAAGCCCACACTCAGCACAACCAACCTCATGTTGGTGTTGAGGCTGCAGTTCCAAGTACCAACAAAATGGATCCGTCAGTAACGGGCATTTGGGTCCAGCCCAAGGGACTGAGCTCTGACGAAGTTGCTGAACTGACTCCGGACAGAAGTCAGCAGGTCTCTCTGGTCGTTCATGCAGACCAGCTGCACCCTGCGTCGGCCTCTGGGCATGGTGGAGGAAAAGGTCGGTGAAAATTCAATTCTGTTTTCTAAGGCAGGAATTGAATACAAAATTTAAAGTACATGCTTGGCGCACAGCGTCATAATTGCCTAAGTAATGTCATACAGAGTCGGCTGTAAGTTTCCATAGATAGGAGAAATAGGTATTTTATTGTGAACAGCGATTTTTATTAGTACAATTTGCTGTACATGATTAGCATTGCTTCAAAAACACATATTCGCTCGTTTTCACAGTCAATGAGCAAACAAAAATGCAGTTGAACCTATAGTTGTAATGACGTAGATAATGCTTTACTTGAAATGATTTATGTCTCTTACCTTTTACCTCTACGGATCTTTGCATAAATTTATTCTCGTATCCCGTATCTATACGTAATTCATTGCTCTTCCGTTAAACGTACCTTCTAGGATATCAGAAACATTATAATATATATGATACATTTTCCAATGTATGGAAGTTTATGGCCCCCTTGTATGTGTATAGGTTTTTAGAACTAATTTGATCATAAAAATCGCAAGAAAACTAAATTTTCATTGCTATTTTCCTGTGATATATCAAATGAATGTTACAAAACACACTGAATCTCAATGAAAAATTGCAAATCAAATAAAATTTGAAAAAACCTGTTCAAAGAAATCAATGCTAGTTATGAAATAACTTTAATTCAAAGTTCACTGCACTAAAAAAAACAGTAGCTAGAGGATGGAGAACATCTCATTAGACGTTCACTCCTCAAAAAAAAACAAAATAAAATTAAAGCGTTTTAAGCCTGTGCTCACCGTACAAAACATGACGACGAACTGACTAAATAGAAGGAAAACAGATATAGTGAAATTTCATGAAATGTAAAAATTAAAGATAAAACTTATCACTATTATAGAACAAAGCCTATCTTTTCGGTATCTCCACCGATAAATAGATGAAATAATGGACCAAAATACTTGAGTCGATAAAATTATAGGTCATTATACAATTAATGCTCTGGCAAAAGGGCAGACTATGAAGGAGATAAATTAATTGCTAATGTCCAAAAGGTAGAAATACAGGGGAATATTTTCACTGCATGGATGTCAAACGCAAATTTTCTAGCGCTTCCCTCTAGAGGTACTTGAAGTTCTTGCTAGGGCATGGTACCACGAAGTGGAGAGGCGCAAGTTTGATTCTGTACCCTTGTCCTAACTGTAGCTCAGATGTGGCGTGGTCTCGACTGTAGCTCAGTTGTGGCGTGGTCTTGACTGTAGCTCAGTTGTGGCGAGGTCCTGACTGTTGCTTAGTTGTGGCGTGGTCGTGACTGTAGCTTATTTTGAGTAGGCTTCTAACACCAAAGGCTATGCAAGGAACCTATGAATATGGGGTTTTCTATTTTAAGAAACATTGAATTTATTTTATGTCATTTTAATTTTAAATCTGAGTGTGAAAAATTGTTCAATTAAGCAAATATTTTAGCGCAATTTTGAATTGACTGAAAAATACTAACCTGTATTATTCGTCATACGACGTTCACTCTCCAGAAGTCATCAGGTCTATTGAACACATTGGTGGATTACGCTTTTACCGATCACGTTAGTGATGGAACAGATTGAAGGCTCTTTGCGGTTTCTCTGGATCTAAAGATTCTAGCAATTGAACTACATATTCAATTTCAGATGTGGTGTACTAAAGTTGGGTTATGCCCATTGGGGTTCTCAGTGTTGCGTTGTTCGTATTCTGGTATAGGATGGGGTGTGGTGCACAATGCTTTGTAGTGCGCAATGGCGTGAGGTAAGCAATGGGGTGTGGTGCACAATGCTGTGTGGTGTGCAATGGTGTGTGGTGAGCAATGGTGTGTGGTGAGCAATGGTGTGTGGTGCACAATGCTGTGTGGTGCACAATATTACTAGTTGGATTATCCTGTGAGGTACATAATGATGTGAGTCGCATTATGGTGTGAGGTGAACAATGCTAAGTGGTACACAATGTTGTGTGGTGCAGAATGTTATGTGGATCACAATGCGATGTGGAGTACAACGTTAAATACTACACAACAAAGTTTTTATATTCAACCACCGTCAGCGCAACGACGTACCGCTCTGTAGCTTCAAAATAAATTGAAAATACAAGTATAATTAGTAAGGTATTTTTAGTACCCAGTGTTCCTCGTGGTGAAACAAACGAAAAAATTCTGACTGTGCAAATGCAAACTCCAGTACGTGAGTCAAAATTTAGCGCGCTCGATTAACTTCAACTTCACGCCTTCAAATCATTCGTGCAGCACATGGAACAGCGAAGAACTGGTGATTTCAAAAGAAGCTCATTTAAGAGAACTTTTATTTATATAATTATTTAAAGTTAGGGTTAAACTTGTACGAGGATGTGACTCATTCAAATTATAAAAAGATGTTCTTTTTCTTTTATGAATCTTAGAAGGGAAAATTTGAACGTGTCTAATTTCAGAAATCAGGATATAAATTCTGTATCAGAAACTGTGTGCAAACGTATGGCGTGTATTTAACGAAAAAATTCTAAGAAAAATACAAATCATTTACCCTCCCCCTGGCAGATTATCACAAGTCGTCCGCGGCCAAGAAGCAGCTGCACGAAGAAGAAGGCCAAAAGAAATCTCAAGGAGCCAAGGAAGCAGAGGGCTATAAAAAAGATCACCACAAAACACATGACAAGGAGAAACATAAGGTTTGATGAATTTCTATGTTAGTTTAGCTTGGGGTCCTTAATTTTTTTTAGATGTTGGGATGTATTCATCACATGTTAAAGCTTGTTCTTGATTTCAATTCTGTTTTCCACTTCTGCAAAGTTTCATTCAGGACAGTTACTCACCAGTCACCTTCACGGTTCCTGCTGTTGAGATTATTTGTTAATTGTTTCCGGTACTGATGCGTATCCATTTTTATCAAAATTGGTATTTCTCACCTGTTTTTGTTCACTTGCTAAAGAGTAAACTATGTTTAGTTACGATACGCTCGTTACTGTGCAATATGTGTCCTAGTTTTTCAGGATTACGCACCATTGATGCAGTGAGTGGCCAATTCTAGTGATAATTATGCACCAGTTACGACTGAAGGCTGCTAATAGTTTCTCAACCCATAAAAATTAACAAAATCAGTTGGCACCTGAATACTCTCTTCACTTTCCTTACTATTAGAAATCGAGATTCTTTCATGTTTCCAGCATTGGGATTTGAATTTACATGACTGTAAGCTATTTTCTTTTTGGCAGAAATTCATTGACAAAGGCGGCCACAAGCATCATCAGAAGCAGCATCAGAAATCTTATGAAGGCCACTACAAGAAGGGCAAGAAGGGCAAGAAGGGCTTTAAGAGAGGATCAAAAAAAATCTCGAAGAAGGGGCACAGCGACAGTGTAAGTACAGAGTAAAGTGAGTACTTATTAAAGTAAGCTACAATAAAGTGAGTACAATGTAAAGTGAGTACAAAGTAAAGTAAGTACAAGGTAAAGTGAGTATAAAGTAAAAAGAGGACAAATGCGTCGATTAGCTTTATAGAGCGAGCCGGTCGCCCTCAACGACCTAATTCTGAAAGTTAATTAATTTGCACAGATCTGCATTATGTTAGACATACTATACGTATAGAACGCTGTCAATTTAAATTTTCTAAAAAACTGTGTAAGGAAAATGCGCTTGTTGGTTATGGAGAGGAAATTATTTTAAAATTACGAAATCACCGACGAAAAATCAATCTTGAAAACAAACTTCACCACATCGTATATTACATATTGTTTAGCAAGTTTTTAAAAGTTTTTGACCAGATTCTTTTTTGAACACTTTGGAGCACTACGTTTATTACCGATCGTGTTTGCAATGCAACAGACTGCGGGCTCATTTCAGTTGCTCTGGATGGAAAGATTTACATCTTTAATTTCCTGTTTTGTATCGTGAATAAAGCCAAGTATGTAAATAACATAATCATGGATTTAAATGTGAACTAGAAAGAGATAAACTTGTCCATAGTAGACAAACTGCTAAGTTTGTATTTGTATGCATGTGTTCCATTCAGGTGTGAACATGCAGGGAATACTATCATTTTCTTCAAAGGCGCTTTAGAGCATGCTTCTCATGTCTCCTATTTTAGTTTTTTTTTTAGTTATGATGACAGGCGTAACTTATTTATACGATGAAGAAAGGATAGAATAGAAATTACGAATTTGGAGCTCCACATTTGTAGAACTAGCCCCGGTGGTGAGGCACAAGGCTGGATGGTGAGGAGCGTTGGAGCCAGCTAAGGCAGTGCTTCACTCCGCACCTAACACCAATCGATCACTCACATTTTGGCTAAGCCATGGAAAAAAATTCTTAAGTGAAATTTAGAGGCTACAACCCAAACGATACCATGAATAAATACTCTCGACTCAGGATAATGAGAACGTTATCCAATCCCATACTTTCTTTTCTGAAGAAGCCCTGGTCTGTTAACAAACGAGGCTTTCATACAAAGTGGGAGTATTCTGAATAATCAATTTTCGTTGTCGTAGAAGCTGGGAAACAATTCCATTGTTAAGTGAAGGCTTCGACTTCCATTGTACACCAAAGGAAAATAGGAAAATGAGGCAATGCAACCATTCTATAGCAGGGTTTGTAGAAAAAGTATTTAGTCAGGGTATTCATATATGTTTAAGTATAAGACATTGGAAAAACTCTTTTTTGTTGAGGTATGAGTTTGAAAATGAGTTTTAACATGCACCGTAAATACGAGCACAGCCCTTCATTGCTTGAAGATATTCGTGCCTTCGAGCACGCGAACAAAGTTCACCTGGCACTGACATGAGTGCTGAGCAGTGGGGTATCGATGTTCTCTACGGAAATGGTTATTAGACGTCAATATTTATCAATGTGAACAAAAGTTTTGGAAAAAGTGTTATGCTCTTTAGTAAAATATTTGCAAATAGATAGATTAATTTTTATTTTTTCCCACCTTAAATTTGCTGTGAGGAATGAAACAATTATTCTAACGTTCTGCGTTCGTCAGGGGATGAATGAACACCGTGAGAAGAAAGTTTACGCCAAGAAGAAGAAATACTACGACGAAAAAGACTTGGAGAAACATTTTCAGTCTCATGAAGATTTTGACTCGCTTTTTGACAAGCACAAGAAAGGCTATGACAAGTCGGGCATGTTTTCCGTGAGTATCTTAGTGCAGTGTGACGTCACGTGTCATTGCTGTCGTGGGCATCACAGTTCTTTCTCAGATTCAGGACGCTATCTCAAGCACTAATTCTTCTTTAGGAGTTTTTCATTCTAATTGCTACTGGGAATAAAGATAGTTTCGTAATTTCATTTGGTGGCCTACGGAACAATTATTTTGGACTTGCAGGGTTCCTTCATATTTCTTGCGATTATTTAGCCTCATTCCTGTATCTGTCTTGGCTGATCAGGTAAGACATCTCGTAGTTGAATCGGTTATGCAATTCTATACTTATGATAATTAATTTTCCACTCTGTGTAATTTCAGCACTTAGAAATTCCAATCTCAGTACTAAGCATAAGGGATTTGGGATAAATTTGAGTCTGGCATTTCGGCAGTAAAAAGTTGAGAGCAGCGTCAAAAACTAAATTATTGAAACAGAAAATGTATGTGGAGGAAAAAATTATATTTTTATTCCAACACTTTTTCGATGTTGAGGAATTCTGCTCGACAAACAATGAATTTCGATGAATTCGAAAGATTGTACCATACGAACTCAACTAGTCCGTTCTTCATGTTCCTTTCTACTATCCACGGCCTCAGAGTCTCCCATGCAATGCTCCAGTTCCTGCCTGATTTTTTAGTGTTTTTTAAGGGCACTGAACAGCATCTATAATTTCAAAAAAATTTGCCTGGCACAGATCAGCGTGGTGCAAGTTATTCTCTTTCAATTTTAAGGTGGTTTCTAGTCGTCCATTCTTACTGCCATCAAGTATATAAATGAACTAGAAACATTTTTTTGAGCGATGCGGAGTATGAGTAATTATCTTCAATCAATCTGGAAAAATAAGAAAATAAACTCTTTTCATATAATTCCCGAAGTAAGGCAATCCAGAGCTCTGCACCTAATATGTATATGTATTCTAGATGGCTGCACAGACTGCTTTACAATCCAGAACACTGACCTAAACAACCAACAATCGAAAGCCCTGTATTACATATCCATGAAGGGAGAAATTAACATGCGTATATTTAAGAAAAGAAAAATTTTTCAGTACAGGTTGAATTCCAGGGTAACTTATTACGCAAAATAGTCAATTTATAATTTCATATCCTAATCTCCAGGCCACAACATTCAGAGCCCTGAAATAGCTGTTTAATAACCCAACCATTTTGCCGAATTTCTGATGAGTACGACGCCTTAACTCTCGATATAGTCCAACACTGATGCTGAACTTAGCAAATAATGAAAGGCTACCCAGTCTATCTTTTTGTAGGAAGATTTATTATTATGAATAAATTTTATAATTTTGGCTGCCCAAATGCAGATATCACCGCCGGATTGTTAATTATCGATGGGAGGCGAAAAACTTAAACTGGCTGTGCACCGTTGGCAATCAACATGTCCGTACGTGCGTCAGCCAAAACAACATGTCCCTACGTGCGTCAGCCAAAACTCAATGGACTGTAGGACTGGTGTGTCCAATAGCGAGGTCCTGTGTGAAGCAGGGTTAGATTTACGCATGAAATGAAGCTCGAAGGCTATGCAAGCCTGATGATTTTTAACTTTTCTTCTCACCAAGTCAAAACTTTGATGCTTTTTTTCAACGCGCATTAAAGACATTTTTGCTTTTGTCTTCTTGCAGAGCATGAATCACGACGAATCTTTTGGAGCGAAGAGGAAACACGATCATAAATCTTCCCACGGCCATCACAAAGACCACAAAAAAGATGACGGAAAGAAAAACTTTTTCACTTACATCTACAAGCACAGAAGCAAAAAAAATCACCACACTCCCCGTTCCTCCCACGACCATTTCAGCAACGAGGTACATCACGAGTCTGGAGGCCATCACCATCACGATCACGGCTTTTCTGATTTTGATGATGACCACCACGAGCTCAGCGGGAGTGATAAAATTGAAAGTATCATCAAGAAAATGAATGGATAATGGAAGGGCCATAGTGAGTGCCGGCTAAAAGTAATTACATTTCATTAGTAAAATGAGATACTTCATTACGCTGGGGGACTTGGGGCAGCAGTTAAGAATATCATTTTAAAAATGAAATATTTGGGAACAGAATTGGAACTGAAAATATTGTTAGAAGTATGAGAAGAAGAGAGAAATGCAGGGAGAAATAACATACGTACATTTAAGAAAAGAGAAATTTTCAGTACAGTTTGAATTCCAGGGTAACTTATTACGCACTATAGTCAATTTATAATTTCATATCCTAATTTCTAGCACAGAACTGATCAAACCTAAAGTAATGCGTTGTTGAGCGACTAATCGATTCATTTTTCAATAAATAGGATCAGTAGTGAAGAAAAACGTATATGAATATTAAATGATTTTTGGCCGATTCAGGTTAGGTCCTTTGAGTTTCTAATTCATTCGGGGCAGGTACACAGAGTTTCTAACTAGCTTGGTGCAGGTACACTGAATTTTTAACTAACTCGGGACAGGTGCCCTGATTTTTTAACGGACTGGGAGCGTGTACACTGAATATCTACCTGCCTTGGGGCCGGTACATTAGCACACTGAATATCTAACTGACTTTGGGCAGGCACATGAGCCCCCTAAATATCTAACTGACTTGGGGCAGGTGTACTGAATGTCAGGTGCACGTAATTCAAGACAGAAAAACACGCGTTGAATTTTGAGATCCTAGAAAATTATTACGATATATTTTTATGTTTTTTTTCAGGGTATTCAGGGTGGCTGACGGAGACTAACAAAGAAAAAATCAGTGTGAAAATAAAATTTCATTCGTTTATACATTAAAATCTTAAAAAATGATGAAGTGTAAAAAGGAATGAATGATTTCATAAGTGAATGAACCGTTTTACAAGATTGACACGAATGGCTATCATCTTTCATTTTTTTACAAACTTCTATGCGGACTATACAAAAAAATATAGTAAACCCATACACACGTATTCCATTTGTTAACTTACATAAGAAATTTAGCAGTACTGTTTTCTTTTTTCTTCGAACGTTAAGAACAAAATTGTATGAACAGAATTTCAGCTACCTCCCACTGCTGGAGCGCTGGTCCAAAAGTTCTGCACCATCCAAGTTGAGCGCCGCAGGGGCTGCGATGAGCGGTCAATCTTTCTCTCATATCAATAATTTTAGCTGAAAATTCGTTATCTTTGCGTAAGAGATTTTCTTTAAAAGACTAATTTTTAATGGTATTCTTCAGTTTATCGAACCTTTTTAGGCATTTTACGCACGCCGTGTATCATTGTTTCTATGTTATATCGCTCGATGAAGAGCGGACGAAATTGACGATGACCGAATGTTGCCTTGAGCCCTGATTTTGGGCGTCAAACAGCTACGAAACTAAGACTGGCCGATTAATTATAAATTATCATTAACTAGGCATGTATTCGACAGCTTTGTTAAACCCCGAATAATATAGTAGTTACGATTCATGTTTGAGGGAATTCATGTAACTTGAGACATCACACAGATGTTCCCATCGACGGGCTGAAAGAGCGTGCGTGCGAGTGCTCTGCAACACACAAAGGCTGACTGAGTGCGCGTGCCCCTGCAGCACAATAATTGCTAATAGTACTAAAATTTATTTCACATGTGCGTAATTTTTGTTCCTCATGTGCATTATTTCTGTTCTATAAGTGCTACTGTTCATAAAAGTGTTAACTCAGTTTTAAAATGGGGAATTTCTTTTAAAGGTTCTTATGACCTTCCATAACTGTTCGTCTTTACCACAAAGCACGTCCACGGAGTGACGCCGCACGCTTCTTGCTAGCGACGTGCGCGTGGGAGTGAGGCATGCGTGCTCAGTTCTGAAAAGAACCTCTCGCTGCATCTTCAGAAATAAGTGCTGACTCGATTCAATGACTACCATAGACACGACTTAGCTGACTAGCATAGTTCTATATTCGATGTACGTACTTCATATCCCTTTATCTAGTTCATGCGTTACGCTCTTTTACAAGTTCAGAATTACTTTAGGGAACAGGTGAATGCTCGCATATAGTCATATAGCAGGCTTACCTGCAAAGGTCAACCTGTAGTACCAGACTGGCATGTCTGTTTGGCCTGCTTGAGCGATTGCGACCGTTGCGAGGCATTGCGAAGAGCAGTTTGAACAACTTTGTTCCTTTTAGTCAGACCTGCTACTGAATTACCCTCCAACAACTTGGCAGTGTTCCATTTGTGTCTGTAAAACAATTATCAGCAAAGGTGCAACGGCAGAACCTCGACTGCCTGCTACCGTCGTCTCGAGTAATGCATTTTGAGATCGCGAAACGGAAAATTATTCTTTATACCACTCAGAAATTCACCATCAATTCTAAGGTAGTGCTGGACTTGGAAGGGCTCTTTGTAGTATAATAACATCTTACGAGTAAGTTTTTTGTTATTGTTTCAAAGTATATAAAATATTCCAATAATCATCGCTGCCTTTCATATCCTTTCACGAGAACCAGACTAAGAATGTACCCTATGACCGAGTAATTATGTAACGTTTGCTTTGACAGCTTCTAGTAAAACTTTTGATACAAGTAATATTTTCAGCGTTCTGCCTTCAAAGCCCGAAAGAATTTATGTTCCTGGGATGGTATTAGGACACGAGTGAGAGCATCACAACAAAATAAGCGAAATAAGACAGCTTAAATTTGCTTGACTGATGCGTTATTCAGGGCCCTGCTGACATGCACCAGCTGTTGAACACCAGCTGACGTACACATGCTGAGGCACACCAATAGATTATAATACCAATAACTCATGAGCTCCACAGTACCTTGTAAATGCCTGAAATCAAGAAGATGGAAGGTGATCCCGCGAAATATTTTTATTTAATTTTCTAAGACGTAAAAAGAGCGATATGACTACTAGTCCAGCTAGTCTATGCGTTAATGCGTTTGTACCTTCATTCATTCAATCGATCCTTGCCTCATGTGCCACGCTTTACAGTGATTCGACTGGACAAAAGTTGCCGTATATGAAAATGAAAGTTCATAACCATATATCCAGCATAGGTGTGTACACTACAAGGTGTCCCATAAAAAATTACAAACTTTGAACAATGTAAACTAAAATATCAGAATTTTGAAAAATCTACCTTAATGTTTGCAGAACTCTTGTCAACAGTCTAATGCACACATACGTCTTGTTTGATTCGTGTGTATATTAAACCTAAAGCAAAATAGCATCCAAAGTAAACCGTGATGAAATCACTGCCTTGAAAATTGCAATAATTATCAACAGTAACAACAAAATCATTGAATGTGTCCCTAAAATTGTATAAAAATATGGAAACGATATACAGATACGGAGATAATATTAAGCCCGCCTATTCTTGTATGGAAACGTTGTGTTTGTTATGAAAGGATTGTGAATGCAGTAAAGAAAACGGTGATACGATATCCTAGCAGAAGCATGAGAAAACTGCGTGACAGTTCTCTACTTCGAAGCCACCTGTGTACGGGATACTTAAGCATGACATAGAGATGAGTGCATACGAAAAGCAACGAAAGTAAGTACTTTCAACAGCGACCAAAACGAAACGGCATGACGGGGTCAAAATGATGTTGGCCAAGATACAGCGGGCTGTCGTCACTGGTCTGACTAGAAGATATTCACAGTGGAGTGTCTCCTCAATTCGCAGAACGACAAAATTTAAGCGCCAGATGCAGGGGGCTTATCTGAAAATAGCCGACTAATTTCCGCCGCGTCTAACCATCTGCAGTGATGGTATTGGTCTGAGCTCTTTCTGATATATCTTAATCTCTTTTGCCTTCGTCCCGAGCGAGTTGAAGTGAACACTCAACATTATATCAAAATATTGACTTGTGACGAGATCTTTATGGTTGGCATTCAAATGTGCAAAAAAATGATAATGAAATCTAAAAATTGATCTAAATGAGAAATGTTTTCTCTATTCATACAGCAAAGATAAAACTTACTTGCATTGACACATAAATCATGATAATTACCCTACATTAACGAACCAGATCGTCAAGGGTTGAATGGTCGCTTCATACCTCTCGCATACATATATGAGTGCACCTATT
>VOMN01127023.1:0-43442 GCA_014899125.1 Orchestia grillus
ACAAGAGAGTCAGCAACAACAACAACAAGAGAGTCAGCAACAACAAGAGATTCAGCAAGAACAAGAGATTCAGCAAGAACAAGAGATTCAGCAAGAACGAGTGATTCAGCAAAAACGAGTGATTCAGCAAAAACGAAAGATTCAGCGATAAGCGAATGAACAACAAGAGCAAATGCAGCACAAGAGAATCGGCGACAACAGGAGATTCAGCAATATCAGGTAACAAGCAGCAGCAGCAGCATGAGAATCCTGAGCAACAGAAGAGGCAGAATAATGAAGTAGAGCAGCAACAATCTCAAGGCTGTAAGAAGAGAAGCGGTGAGTGTCAGAAAGCTTGTCCATTGGTCAGCCAATGAGCTTATCCGACCAAGACGGACCATGCGGGTGTTACTGACTCACAAACTTATTCGAGCCTTGAGCGTTTCTCCGATTACAAACAACGAGCAAAGAAATGACAAAATCCTCTCTTCCGTCAGTGGGGTTGGACTTTAGGATATTAATGCATATGAAAATAATGTTAAGTTCATAACCTGAGGATCCGGCATCAGGAAACCAGTAACACCCATTCTAAATCAAGTGTATATTGCCGCTCAATCTACAGTACAGTATGAATAACTTGCATTAGTTTTCAATTCCTTAAACAAGTATCGGAAATAAATGAATAAATCTAAAAATTTTCTCAGAATTATAAACATGAAAAAATAGCTTTCATCCTACAATGTACATCGGCGTACCGGACCATCAAAGAAGAGCGCGTCTCGCACAACTGAACAGACAGGAACGGGAGACATTTTTAGGGTAGAATCGTTTCATGGACAGACGAAACTAATTGGAGATAATTAGTGGCCATTGGAAACACAAGAATCCGTTGAGTCACCGAGGAAACGCCGCGGGACAGCGTGACAGGGACAAAAATGGCAGAGCGTGACTCTGTCATGGCTCCTGCACAGCCATGGAACATTCGAAACAATTGGGGGCAATGGTCTGAGTGGACGCTGTTAAAAAGGATTCGTGATTTAAAATACCGTGAAATATTGAAAAAAAATAATGCTGCACTTTCGAGGACTGATAACTATCGAGAAGTCACCAAAATAGGTGTTAAAATATCTGGATTTGTCTCGTGAATATTTAAGTAAAAACACAATAAACGCAAATAAAACATAAAAGAAAAATTAAGACTAAAACACACTTAAGTACACGTGAATACAAGACCGTCATTCGAATGAGTCGTTGACAATATTAGACGAATAAAGAAGACTTTCCGCATTGATATCTAGATCAGGGTTGATTAACACAACAACCTCTAATTGAATGTTCAATAAAATTGCCACCCCTAACCGAGCGGGGGATCGAGTAAAGCCATGAAAGCGATCGGCGGATTGCCCTGATCAAGAATGAAGGTTATTGGCAAACTCAGCAATTTGGACTGGGCAATAAATACCGCTGCAAGCAAGAGTTTCCATTAAACTGGAACTGGAGCTCTCTCTTCCGGGCAGCATGCATTATGTTGCCGGGCAAAGCGAAGAGAAGCACAGAAGTCAAGGTTTGCCTTAACAGCGCATTAGTTGACGAAACTCAAACATTCAGTTCAGTCCATGATATACGAACAGCAATAACCAACTTTTACATTCTGTATGGAAACACTTTCAGAACACTTGTTTCCATTTACATGATGGAGAGGGCAGAATAAAAACGATCCTTTATAATACTATGGCAGGAGTAAGTTCCAATTGGGGTCTCGAGCAACTATTCGTAGGCAGAACCTACTAAAAAAGAAATAATTTCAGCTAGAGAGAGGGACGGAAACACTTCCTCCCCCTCTCAAAAAAAGCGCAGGCTCGATCTTCACACAAAGCTTTTCGTCGATGAGAATTCGGTGCGCAGCTAGAGCCCCCAAATCACAGGAGAGCTAAAAGAGGAATCGAGCTGTCCGTCCACTGAATGTTAGAATCCATAAATTTGTGCCCACGCACTCCGACTTGGGTTCGAGAATTACTTCACTCCATAAAACGGCACTGACTCACCGCTGTTCGCTTGCCAAGGTCTTACGTAAGTCCTATACAACGCGATGATTCAATCTGAACGAATACGGATGCCATAAACAAAGGATTGTCTCAGTGTCTCGCACAACCCAAAAAAGTAAGGCCTGTATTCACGTTGCACAATTCACTTGAATATTTAATGACATTATATGTAAGTGGAAATTGAACAAGTTCTACTATCGAATAATTAAAAAACTGTTTTCCTTTATGGATGTGTACTTATTAAAAAAAAAAAAACTATCAGGTGAACAAAACGACAATCAACAGATCTCGATCTAAAGGAAAACAAAATATACTATGATCTTGTTTCGCACCCATATGGACAAGTATGTAAAGAGAAGAAATTGACAAGCCTAACTATGATGGCTGGTCAAGGGCCGTCTCATCTACATCGTCGGCCAACGTCATTCTACAAAGTGCCAAGCCCACAGGTATGTAACGAGGACTAGTTCTACGACTTCTATCAGTAGAATTTTCAGGTTCGTTGACAGCTGAAACACATTAAGAGCAGAGCAAGCTTGAACAAATGAACATAAAACGCATGCACATGCACATTATTGTACACTCGCACCATCAGCGGAGAGAGTATGCCTATACAAACCGCAGAAAAATGAAAATTTCGTAATCCACGATTTTATACTAAAAGAATATCCAAACACAATAAGGCTAATGGTATACCAAAAGTTACTTTCTTCTAACATAGGCAGCGCTAGGTAGGACTAATTGCTGTAGCCTTTACCCATCAAATTGTTTTGGCGACAACACTTCAGTTACTGTTGTACGATTAACTGTGTAGCTGCACCTTATGTATGTATGCAATTGTTACGAAAAACTTTGTAGCATCCTCATGAAAAGGGATTTAGAAATTCATGGGCAAAAAAGCTTAAATTAAAATAAAATTAGTCTTCGATGATCACGTTTGAATTGTTTCGAATACATTTCAACTATAAAATAAAAAGTGCATACTCGTAAATGAACATTTTAGAACGACGTAAGCTTGATCAACAAAAGGAGGTGAACAATAAAGTCACCACACCGATGGAAAAGAAATTCACAGAGATGTATCTGACGGATGCAGAAGTGCCAACAATACCTAAACCGCACAAAAATCCTGTCAGAACAATCCTCGAAAGGAAATGCCTGAACGTTAGCGAAGTGCACAAAATAATTCCGGGCGCTGAGTGATATCAGCGCGGTGATGCCGGCGCTCCTTTTCCTGCGTGCTTTGGAGAGGCTGTCACCACCACACGCCGCTGCAACTCCAGTCGTCCTGCTGCAGTGCGCTGCTGCTCTCGTAAGGCATCTTATTTAATAACTCATGCGGGCATGGACATGGAGACGCTATAAAATCTCGACGAACGCAACGCCGATATTACGCGGCGTTAATATCGTACTCGAGATCACCTTGCACATATTAATACTGCTAAAATTAGCGGAGGAAATATGTTAAAAAGAATTGGTGCAGTGGAGTAAAAAAAAACTCGTGAGCTCAAGCAATTTCGTTCCGCAAAATGAAACATTTTCCATGCGAAAAAGGAAAACTTACAGATATTTTCAGCTCATATCTAAAAGATACTTTTTTACTTTCGTTTTCCTTATAAAAATGCAGATATGGAAGCATCGCAACGCAGTCGTTTCCAGAAATGAGAGCAATCTGACTCAGCCAACTAAAAATAACTAGCTTTCTGGCATAGGGATCGAAATTCCAAACTATTCTTTTGCGAGAGCAGCGTTAGCACCTGTTACTTTCTGACTTAGTTCACAGCCCATGCACGAATTCGTCGAGCAGGCGTTCAATAGAGGCCAGTGGCACGCGCGCTAGCAATTATTAGCATTGGTGGCAGGACCGAGGCGAGGACCGTCTGTGTAATGGGTCGTACGACGGTGCCGCTACAGCAGCCGTCGCCAGACGGGGGTCCCATGAAATCGTCTGAAATAACGAGATGAGTTTCCGTGTTAGACTCAGGGAAGTTCGCATCAATTTTAATTAAGCGTCATTTCATGGCAAACCCTTAGAAAGAAAAATGCACTTATCTACAAAGTTAATTTGAGGCACAGCAGAGTAGAAACCGCATGGTTTTGATATTAGTGGTGAATTTCATAATTGAAGAAGAGCGTCATTCTTATGCAGAGGATCATTTCTATTGTTATTACTAATTTTTTGGTAATATTAAAACGCCAGTAGAATATTTTTCAAAAAAGTACCTACAATAAAATCAGTACACCCAGCATCAGAATATTTGACCTCATGAGGGTAAAACGTCTTTGCCCAGTCCTGTCGGGGGCCAATACAAAAATAACGTGGATGATAAATTTTGTGAGAAAAATTATTCTGAGCACGTCAGTAGTTCAACATGATCTTTCTGTTCTATATTCTCCCGAGATAAATTATCTCTCGATATATTCGCATTCGGAGTCATACACAATCAAGCAGACCTCGAGAGACGTTAAATAGCAATGGAATTCATTAAAAAATTTCTACACAAAAAGTTTATCTAGACCTAAAGATCTTAATATTCTCAATTGCTTTCTAAACATTTCGTTTAATGATTTAGCATGCATATGTAACTTTATTGAACTCATACATCATCTGGTATCATATAAATTTAGGCGATGACCTACGATAACAATGTCTTAAATATAGAACCAATCGGTGTAAAGTACGCCACAGGAACCGATCCAAAGCTTTAGTACGAGTCGAGACTCGTCACTCAAGACATCGGACATCGGCCTCGTCAAAAAAATTGGTTATCGATGTCAGCCGGCAAAAGTTACTTTTTCCGAGGTAACATTCGTTGCAGGCAGTATCGACAATTCCTATATCGGTTTTCGGACTTAATCCAAACAGAACCTGTAATGTCTACTTTGATTGTGATAGGGGTTAGTTCCGAAAAGTGGTTGCAACCAAGATACTTAATAATCCCTAATCTTATTTCATAGGTATCCAAGTGCTTTTCTTAAAATGAAATCTGTAGATACTCAGAGAAGTTTCTTCCTGCAATTGAAGAGGTTCTTTCTGCAGTTGAAGAAAATAGACATTTTAGAGAATAGTCCATGTAGATTGCTTAAATATTGAGGGCTCAATAAAAACATGCAATAATAATCGCGTGTTTTGTTGAATTTTTTAAATTGAGGAAATCGGTAAATTGAAAAAGTCGAAAACTATACATTAAAATTGCCAACGGTATCATACTCACAGGGATACCCGATTACTTGATTCAAGTTCATGCACTAATTCGTTACGTATCATACAAATACAAATCTGATAACTGATTTTTTCCGCAATCCAGAACATAGTGGCATACATTACGACGAGTTCGTTGGAGGATGAAAGATGCTGTGGATATGCAACCAGCAGAACAAATCTATCTCCGTGAACCTAACTTTCTGATTTCTTTTATTAGCCGACACCACTCCAAATTAAAGGAACTATCAAGGTTTTATTGTGTAATTTGGTGCAGATTTTACCGCAACATAATCAAGGACCAGGGTAAGGAGAAACTAAGTCTAACGCAACTTGTTGTTAAACAACCGCAGGAAGGCATGAAGGCGATAGAAAAATATTTATTTTACAACTTATGCTAGAAATACATCACGCACATTAAAATACTAAAACCAGAGTGAAGCAAAGATTTCCAAGTCCTGACAATGACTAAATTCATCAAAAGAGAAAGTATTTTCCAGTGTATAATTAGATTTTAGAAACAGCCAAAGTCAAGGATGTTACAGATTGTGCATCATGAATGAAAAAAAGGGAGGTTGACTGCTCAATAGAGACTAAAAAGGCAGCATTTAATTGTTTATAGAAATTTCTGGGGATAAGAGTATATTGGGCTTAAATTGCACCTTGATATACAGTACGTCTGAATGAGAAAAAACTAAAAAGAAGTAGAAGATCAACAAGAAAACCCAGCGATGTCAAGATCAATTAAAGATGAAGCCACAACGAGAGAGTGATGGTTGATCCAGTTGATTAGGGTAGCGTCAATTACTTCAGTAAACGAACCCAAGAAAGAAGATGTTGAACATTTCAATAGGGAAACTCGGTTAATATCAAAAACCTGACTTAAATAGAAATACGACAATAACTTTCATTCACTTGCGCAATCAATTTACATTTCAGGAAGTTATAACAACTAATCTTATTCAGCAATAAGCCAGAAATTGCAACATTTTTATACTGTTCTATAAGATAAACAAAAAAATTGGTCCAATCTTCTGATGTGAATCCAAAGTGAAATTTACTTTAATCTCATGGGCATGACCAGTAGAAACTATTTGTTTATATCTCAGAAAGCCTGCTGCCTACTTACTATAAAACAAAGAGTCGTAGCGAATACAAGAAAGCAAAAATTTTTAATCTCATGTTTACAAATGTGCATGGTGAATGAAATGAAATACACAGCTGGCACAAACTATACATTTCTTCAACTATCAATTTCAAGTCGATAAACTGATAAGAAGTAGCAATATTGAAGGGCATATAAGTAGCAAAATTTGGGAACCTGAATTATTATAATAACTCAATGCATATCTTGAGAAAATGATCTACAACATAAATACTTTAAAGAGATGACCCAAATTCGAGATAATAAACCTCATTATGAATAACGAGAATTGTAAACATATGAATGCATAACATAAGCGAATTATTATAAATAAAGGCTTATTAACTAAAAAACTAGTGATAGACTTACGATTCATAGACGCAATATGTGAAAGAATTGCAGACAACAGTTACAAAAAAACTAAGCGCACTGAATTAATCTTGGAGTTTTATGAAATCATTCACAATTCTGCTTACATTAGCGTTGTCGAAGCAAACACGCAACAATACCAAATAGTCAGCAGCAATGGAGAGCGACGAACAGAGACACTGCTCTAGATGAATTAATTCTCTACATTGGAACGCTCAAATCAGAAAGAATCCACACTTCTCCCACACAGTAATGATCAGTTCTGCTTCCCAATGCGTGAATATCTTTTTACAGGAGTTTCAACAAGAAAAAAGAACAAGTTCGGTAGAGAAAGTCCGGACTTTGTGATTGGCAGCAAGGACGTCCACAAGTAAGACCTACGAGGGCGAGACAAAGAATGCCGGGTATTCTGTCTTGCAGGAGCAAGGCAATGACTGTGCAAAAAATCCGACTAAAGGCAAGACTGAGCTTCCTGGTTCGTATGGCACTGATCGCATGCCGGGAAGGAGGCAGAAGACGCCGTAATTATTCAGATAACGTACGAAGAGTCATTAACATAAATTATCATCCATGGGCAGGATGAGCACAGCGCAGCATCACCATCACACGTACGGACGTTGGCCACGGCCTTCTCTCCTCGGAAGTGAATGCCATACTCGAGTGGAGCTTTAATTAACCACAATTCCGTTTTGAGACGGTCACACCTGATGCCAAAGGTACACAGTCACTCAGTTTTGGCGTTGCTTTTGGCACAGTACCGCGCATTAGGCAAATTTGGCAGTTTGGGCCTCGAGAAGTGAAAATGATTCACGAAATTAGATGAGAAAATGCAACAGAGATGAAATTGTTGGTACTAAAAAATCGATTCAGCGATAAATTTCACAGAGAGAAAGCGACGAACTGAATAGGAAACCTTGACTTTAAAAAGCAAAATCAACAATATACTCGTAACGGTATCGCTCACAGCAGTTGGAAGGTATGGGTACTTTAAATTAACGTTAATATGAAGGATAGCACAATTAGCATGGATAATTTCAAGAAATAAGCCTTTAGCTATCGACACGCACAACTCCAAAGTACGTAGAGAAATTTCCATTGAAGCATCTGAGCAGATGTACTCGAATAGTAGTAACAGATGCAGCAGCAGTAAGGATAGCAACGCCTAAGTAATTAGGACTACCTGGCACTGAAAGAGAAGAAACCATTTAATGTTAACTTCGGAGAACGGGGAATTTATGCACAAGGTGTATTCTCACACAGGTTCCCCAAAACATAGAAGCAGCAAGTTAAGAAGAAGATGAACAAAAGATAAAGAATTATTCACCAGTGAAGAAAGCATGAAAATTGAAAGAACCAAAATAGGCCTGAAAGATAGAAGTCCCAAATGCCTAGCTAGCTAGAGCTGAGGTAACCTTACAATGTCCTCCTGGGGACACCAGTCTTCATAGCATAGGATAGACAAACTTAACTATCCCAACCCTATTGCCAATGCATTACCCTATACCCCCAGATAGGCAGAAACACTCAAAAGTATGTAAATTACGCGTGCCTCGAGCTAATACATCTACACTAGCGATCATCAAATGGAAGCATGCATAGGACGGTTTCTATTAAAATGATCCCAGCCGCCAAGTGTCCAAAGAGATAAAAAAAATCAAAAAGAAGTTTTCTTAAAACACTGGCACTGTATTATGACGCACAAGTACTTATCATACTGCTGTACAATTTAAATCAATTTAACTCATCACTGTCACAGCGAGCCGCAATTCGGTGAGAACTTTCGAATATTAGAGTAAATAATACTCGTATTTACGCAATAGTAACAAACAGCAGAATAATTTTCAACCCACGCCATCTTGTAAGGCATTAAAAATTGCTTTCACGAAGGTGTAATAAAAACTAACTTAGCTGGAACTGCATTAAAAGTTCTGCTTTTAACTCCGTTTCCTACTTCGAGGAAACGTAAGATAATGTAAAAAATTAATGCTAAAATTAAAAAAAATTCTCAATGAAAAAAAAGCAATCCCAAACCCCGTATTCTTTTCCCTCGACTGAAGGAAGCAGTCAGAAAAAGACGCTTAGCGGGAATCATCAATTTTCTCAAGATAGAAATAGTGAATGAAAACCAAAGCAATATCAAGACAGGAAAAGCAGAGAAGAGCAGGGTAGGGCACAAGGACACAGTCTCTCTGTACAAGACGCTACTGGGGCGTTCCCTAGGAGCCTAATGGAGCTAATGAAGTCTGAATTGGTGCGGCCGGCACTACAATTAACCACTCAGAGGAAGCCACTCAGCTGCCAAGCAATGCCAGCTGCCATTATTTTACTGCATGCCCTCAACTGGGACGAACGACGTCCCTGACAAACTTTCTCCCAAGCAAACTCGTTCACTAAATAATCCCTCGACGTTAATGAAAAGATGGCAATCCTAGATGAACAGACAAGAGTGCGTGTCTCCAGAAGGGTCCGAAGGAGAGTTAAAAGTTCAACTCGAATGCCACACACAGCAATCGGTGCAGTAAACGTTGATCCTATTATTTACCACCGAAGTCTTCATCCTAACACGTATGCTACTCGGGGAACTTAGCCCTTCATTAAAATAAATCCATACCTTAACGGGGGCAACTTTATCCGAACTATGAAATATTTTCCGTTCATTAATCTTCTATTCTACACTTTGCACCATCACTGTTGAAAAATACATAAATGCATATGCTAGCTGAATATTGACAACGAAGTACAGGTTATATATTTAGCCTAAAGAAAAAAAGTGAAAGGGTTATAAAGGCACATTACACGACTACGAATCAGCGGGAATAAATTTCAATTTTAATATAAGGTGATCATTTTCAATAATCATTCACGGTTAGTATAAGTCAAATTTTTTAAACAAGACTGACTCCTTCAGTATCCGTCACCAAACAAGCTATATACAGTTTCTCATCAATCTTATCATGATGAATAATCATTCACATATAGCTCTGAATAAGAAAAACGGTAACTAATTTCAAAATATTTATTTCAGAATGCAACTAACGCAACAGTGTAACAAAAAAAAATTAAACACATGTATTATGGCGGAGTTTTAGTTCATTGTGTCATTCCAAACCGACCCAACGATTTGGTTTTCAACTTAATAATATGGGAGTAACACAAATTATTTCGATCACTAAATTATTTCCTCGTAACCTTTACAGAAAAAAGTTACTGTATTTTTATACACATCCGAGAGAATTTGGTAACACTTTCAATGCCCCAAAACTTTATATTTTCGTGATTTTTACAACAATTCTCAATGGAAGTAGCCACAAGTCTCAGGACTCGGGATTGAAACTACGACACTCTTTTCGGAGCAAGAGCATCGTCACACTTGTAACATTACACGTAGTGTATTAAGAACATTGCGTGAACAGAAATACGAGTAATACAGCCCCTGAATCCACTATGCCATTACCCTCACTTTTTCAATGGAGATAAAAATTTATCGGGTCCATTAAAATCAATCATGCTTCTGTGCGGTACGTAGAATAAACTAACGGAATATTTCAGCGTTGTGCTTTTCGTTCAAGAGAAAAAATCAACATATTGTGAACTAGAAGGACATTGTACTTCATACGACAAGAATTAAGAACCCAAGCGGAAGCACAGTCACAAATAAAAATAAGAAAAGAACAAAGGCTGGATCAACTCGCAGATCCTTGCCACATCGTAGCAACTACGCTCTTAAGTGGGAAAACTTGGAAGAGTTGCAACGCTACGACCAAATTTTGAGTACAAGAGATACAGGACCGAGTCACTTGACATTCATGAACCTAGTTTCGCAAGTCGCAGGAACGAGGCAGCGCGAGGGCACCTAATGGGCTCCCGGGAAGACGAGAAGCTGAGCGGTTGTGACAAAGGTAATGGAGGCCATTGGAGCGGCCCAAACAACGTCGGCTGAAGACCGTACTCTAGGGAGTGAAATGCAGCAGGCGAACGACCATACAGGGAAGGAAGCGGACGAAGTGTCACATCTAAAGCTAAGACAAAATGCAAGCTTGGTCGTGAACGTTGCGAGCTGTTAAGTCCGAAACACACATAAACGTTTGCAAACGTGTTAGTTTACCAGCGAGAAAGTCTAACAGTTCCCCAAGTGGTACACTGTCAGTGAAATTTCAGCCATTTCCCAAAGTTGCTTAATATTTGTAACCTTAAGGTAAAAATACCTGAAAAACCTGACGGCTGAAGAAGACAACCTAGACCATACAAACCCATTTCGAAGGTGCACTTAAATTCAGTGGTTTAATCAGGATTTAAATAGCTAAATGTGCTATCAGGCCGATAACTTTTGGACAATACCCTAAATGCGACTCCACCACAGCACAAACAACATCCCAGCAACTGAAACTGTTCAAAAATAGCGGCATGGAGTGCGATTTGAAAGTGCGCATTTCAAATCCGTCAAAAACTGAAACTTACAAGACAGTGCAAACTCAGCGCACAACGAACTTCGTTCGATTGATATTATCGATTTAGCAATTCAAGACTCAATTATATGACAAATCACTGTATACTCTCAATTTACTTCAGTATTAAATTCGGAATTCATGAGATCCGAACCGAATAATTGGTTACAGTAGTTTCGTTCTAGATTCTGAAAAAATGAAATAAATTAAAACCTTTCTGTTACTTAAGATTCCATCAGCTGAAATTCTGTTCGAACTTGTACTCAGTACTTGAATAATTTGATTTCGATTTAGGTTAGTATTCGTAACTAGAAAATATGGAGAAGAGGCTTAAAAATCTTCCTCCGGGGCAACAACACAGTAGATCCCAACGGAAATTGGTCTGCTGATCGACAAACTATAAGTAAGCCTGTAAAAATCGCCATAGTTAAACTGTTTTACAAGAATTTAAACTCAAGAAACGCAACTTGATGTAAGAAGAAACAACCATAAATTCAAGATTTATTCTCGTTTTATGGACCATAAAGAGGAGCTACGAGAGGTAAGGAGAAGGAAATTATAACAGGTGGACACGGTAAAGGAAGCCGTGCGTCAAGACCGAGGCGGACGCGATCGTGCTCCGTCTGTGACAGTGTGGGACTGAGACCAGGGACAGCTGAGCGCGCAGTCGTCACCACACGCAGTCACTCGTATAGTCTCGGTCAAGAGTATGAAAATCTAGAAGTCATATACTATCAGGCGAGTAGTACGTAAATATCAAGGGAAAGAAGCATCAACATATTCTCGCAAGAGAAGAGGTTTTGAGTGAGGGTGAACAAAACTCAAATAGATTTAAGGAAGTTAATACTGAGCCAAAAATCATGACATACACGTTACTGGAATAATTTTGAAATTTCAAGGTCAATGAACAGGATAAAAAAATTAAATTAGGATAAGTGAGGGACAGTTGCAACAAAACACAGTAACGCAGAAACACGTTCAACAGCTAGTCAAAAAGCATAATACAAGCCTAGCACAATCGAGATGGATCACATAAATGGTGGATTTTAAAGCTGAGCAAATCCAACTTACTTCGGAGAGCAATAGCCACATCGAGTGCTCTCAACGCCGTCCTGTAACGCACTCAGCATGAGATAAATTGCCGGTCGAGTCATGTCCTTGGTTCTCCATAAACGAATTATCAGATAGAACTTTGTGAACTGTTGTTCAGACACGGAGTTTCCCGTGGAGCAAAGTCCTTCTGTAATAATAGTGACACTGTAGTCTAGGATATTTGCGCCAAATTAGCGGTATCGCTCACCTCATAAAAATAACTATAAAATTAGGGTCCGTTTTCCCACTGCACCAAAAAATGTAGAAGCCTAAATTCATGTTCATTCTGAAGAAAATATGGAAAGTGCAATTAGTTCGGAAATAAGAGGTTTGAAAAACTATTTTTTACTACTGAAAAATTCGAAGAGGCATTTCAATTATTTTCACTTCGAATGAGAAGAAAACTGCGAAGTACGCGAATGCAGTTCGAGACTAATGTTTTTTTAATAGAGCGCACAAACATATTAGGAGGCTCGCAAAGGGAATTTTCTTGCCCACAAAAGCGTTCCAAATAGCTAAATGCACGGTGCTCCTATCGTTAATGATGGTTCATACCCATAAGAGCGTCACACACATCAATGCAAACTCACTCATTTGTTTGATATAGCGATGCGAGCCGATGGTAGTGGTACTCGAAGCGTTCCGCTTGTTAGGCCAGGGGCCTGGAAGACCCCATTTGAGGGCGCGTCTCTTGACGGTCTGGTGCACATTGGCAAGCCTTCGTCGGTGCGGCGTACAGTAGCTCACCCACGGAGGTCATTTCCATGCATCAAACGACTATAAAACCTGCCTTATTCCGCTCCAGAACAGGAAAAAAACAACAGGAGGATAAATTTGAAAGCGAACGTCATTGACGATAATCAGCATGCTATCGTGTTTTACTGAAGATAAATACTGCGTTAGTAACGCCTATCTAGCTAGTCAAAACACGGTAACTGTAAGAACTTTCTACAACCAAAATTGCTCAAGGACTCGCAAATGTGTCCATTTTAAGAAATGAAGATTATAAGTCTGGATTATTAGCGAGTAAATTAGTATTAAGGAACACTAAATTCAGCAAAATCACCTAATATAAAGATCAAACTTAGAACTGCACATGGATAGTAAAACAAGCATGAAGAATTTTATACATCGACGCCATAACACACAAAGACGCGCGACAAGCAAGACCTACAAGCCCATTCTAGACACCAGACGAGACTCAGGTCCCGACACTGTCTTCCTCGCGTGGGAAAAGCTGCTCTACGCCGACCGTAGAACGCCCGAAGGAGGCTCACATGAACGCGGGTTCACTTCCAACAACACATTCATTACATTGTCGCTAAAACAAGACTTCGAGCTTAAAATACAGTTCAAAGAAGGAATTTGAATTTTTCTTCAATAAAGTTGCAATACGCAATGCTACTTCTGCAATTAATAAATACTGTTAGAGAGAAAACACGCCACGAAAAGGGAGAGAATATGATACGTTTTTTTGTAACCTACCCTATTAATTTTCCAATAACTTCTACAGTCTAGGAAAAGAAAACTTCTTAACACCATAATTGTTTGCTTGGCACAGTAAATTTCATTCAAAAGTATTCATATTAAAATAATTGATACACAAGACGTCCTATTCAATCTAAAAAGGTACAACTAAATAAATGTAACGGAGTTTTCTTGGCAATAAACAACAATTACAAAGGCAAATGAGAAGCAAACTTCAGACTTGAATTGAGAGAAAATTGTAACGATGTTACTAATATTTCACGAAATTCCTACCGATTGATGTATTCTTTCGCTTTCGCATGTCTCGTTAGAGCTGTAACACAAACATTTCAAAATCTAGCAGAAAATTTATTTCATCATAATTAAAATTTATGCGCGGTAGTAACTTTATAAATTAACAGTTTTCATTAGCCGGTCGGCACAATGCAGGTAACTGAACTGAGCTCGGTGTCGGCACCCATTTAATACAGGTAAAATATATTGGACAGTTATTAGGTTAGCTGTAAAAGCTAATCTTATAGTTACTGCGGTATCAGTTACATCCCGTGCTGGTACTGGTTTCGCTTCAACACGGTAATGACCAGTTCTCATTTTGGCGTAGTGGTAAATTATGAGCAGTAAGTGTGGAAAATTAAGACAAATTTCTGCGTAACTCAAGGAACATTTATGAAGCAGCCGTTTTAGTTGGTAAGTCACTGGGAGAACAGCCCAGCCGAAGTGTGGGAAAAGATGACCGACAAGGTCAATATCGTGACTAGGACGCTGCCGGGACTTCCGGCGTCAGGAGGGCTGAGCGTCGCGGCAGGATGACCAACATGGGCATCGTGGAGTCATTACTGATGCGGCAGCGTGCGGTGGGGCTGGGGCACCCACCCAAGTATTGGTCAAGACTCATACAATACCGTATGAAAGGCCCCTGCTATTACTCAAAAACACTGCCAGATATCGATAATATCGATATTGTTCAATATATTGAGGTACCAAACAGATATACTGGAATTTCGGGCCGATAACACGTTAGTAGGTATGGTCCAAGAATTGAGAGGCCACAGCACGAATTTGAGCCAAAGCCTTAACAGTTGATACGACACGTTTCTAATAAAAAATATGTTCCAAATGCATGTCTGCTTCGCATTACGTCAACAATAATCACATTTGCAGTTTAGCTAACAATACTTCGGTAAAATGTACATATATATATATATATATATAGGCAGGACATTTTACATCAAGGTAAAAGATTGACTGACATAAAAATAAGTTTTGAGTGAAGCTTCTCTCCTATGCAACGAATTAAAGCCAACATGTTGCCCTGGCACGAACATGACACGTGGACGACAGGACGTGGGGCCAGCGCCCCCGTCAAGTGGCTGGCGAGGGGCGAAGTGCGAGCGAGCACCAGGAACGTCAGCAGAAAAAGAGCAATAAAAAGCAAGATAGATGAAGATGCAACACCCCAAGGTGAAAATACGGTTCAGAAGAATACTACCTACAGCGGTGTAAGACCTCTATTTTACTATGAAATCAATTTCAAGCTTCCGACAGTAATGGTTGGACGCAAACTTAAAATAGTGTACGTATAAAACTTTATGAAATATGGAAATGAAATACTAAGAGTAAATTTATAGCTTTGAATTAAACATTTCTCAAATGTCCTGGGGTATAAAAAATAAAGGGAAATTTCTGGTACGCATATACGAATAAAAAACTCCTCGGTCGTGAACGAAATGAACAGAAAATAATGGAAATATACTGCACATGAAGTTTCAAGTATACATAGACAGCGATGCGGAAAGTAGGTAACCATTACAGCACAGTCAAATACTCTGTATTATTCATAAAGGTTTCACGCTCATAAAATCTTCGAGTAATTCATTGGAATGAATTTTGAAGAAATACCGATGGTGCGAACTTCCGAAGCCCACAAAGTCTTACGCTTATTTTAAGGCACTCGACAGAGTGTTGCTGAACGTCCTGACAGCCTCCTCGTAACTACAGCAGTGTTGGTCAAGCTGTGGCCTCTAGTCTGTGTTTATCCAACACGGTATCGACGCAACAACATACGAGATCGAAACCTTAACAGCTCGAAGGTGCCTTGTATAGAAATCGCATTCATAAGATACAGTAAGATTAATTGAAGTGGTTTCTATATTTAATATTTTTGCCATAACATTTCCACCTACAGCTTAGTGAACGGCATTGCTTTATAATATTTATTGAAATTCATGATAAATATGCCGCTTGAGAACGAGTTAGACATCTCTCGTGATAGCCGAGCAGCGCACCAGAGAGCGCTTCAAGTTATGCTCGTGAAGGTGCACAGCTCTAATGTTCTCTTGCGACTCGATAACTTTACTGAGTACGCAAGAAAACTGAGATGATTTTACATGTTAATACTATCTTATCTTATGGACCAATTACTATCAGAAAATCAGGCCCTCAATCTAAGAAAGACTATATAATCTGATGCTATAATCCCAGCAAGATTATATTTTAATTATTCTCTAATAATACCGTGCGTAAGACAGGTTATAACAATAATTCCAAACAAAATACAGCGTGAAAATAGATAAACATTTTATATGCCCAGCTAGCTTGGAAACTTGCTATCATGGACGACCGTTGGTAATTTGAGTTAACGAACAAAACGATCAAACATTTCAATAAGGCGCAACATATCCTCAATGAAACCCTCAATAAAACGTTCAATTTTCTAGCAATAGAGCAGAATATTTACGATTCAAATGATTTCGCCATAATGTCTACGACGGTGATTTAAATAAAAACGAGTTTCAAAAATTTGATAAGCTGTACAGGATGATTAACTGTTATGGATCCAATCGGGACCGGACGAAGAAATAAAAAGACAAGAATTTATGTATTTCAACTACATACATATTTTTTTCAACTAAGTTAAATATATAACAGGAAAAGTTATTTCGTTGGACGCAACAATCAAAATTCCTTTGGACTGACTGTAACAACTGCATCACCAACGCCAACTTCTAGAACCTACGCATCCTGCGCTTCTTAACCTAGCAGACGCGGCACAGGGTTTCCCTCGAGACGCAAAACGTACTCGTACGCGTTCGACCGATTTCCTGACGACGTGCTCATTCCTCCCCACAGAGAGTATTCATTTTATACCGCTATAAATTCAATAACTACTTTTATTTTGTATTAAAAATGCGGAATTACCAGTCCGGCGGTCATAGGCACACACCCACGGTTTCTTCGATACCCAGGCCATACACAACTGTTACAATCCCAAGGTGCGGACTACATAAGGGTTGACCGATGCCCAGGGCATCATTATCGGAGGGTTTATCGTGTGAGACAGAGCACAGCCTCCCCTCACTCTCGGCACCCTCATCGCCTACTCCAAGAGCAAGTCAGCAACCCCCATCAAGATGTGGAGACTTCTACCTTCGCGGGGCTTCGAGGCACCACCTTCATCAACGGAGGTGTTAAATATAAGAAGACCGCCTCACCAACGTCCAACATGCATCTTCGAAGAATCCTTATCAACATCGGACAAAACAAACATTAAAAGTATACCGTCAATTCAACATTCGCCTCCGAAAATCAGCATCTGCGTCGGACGAAGCGAGCGTTGGAAAAATACGGCCTATCATTTCACCAACGTACATCTTCGAGTAGTCGCAATCTACGTCTGATTAGGCGTGAAATACAAGCAGAACGCCTTTTCAACATTCAACAGACATCATCTTAGCTCCGAGCCGTCTACATCTACCCCACATCAATGGTCGAAATCGTGCCAGTGTCGGGGCTGTGCGACTGTGTAGCCACAATCTGTCGGCTCTCGCCAGGGACCTGAAGCCCAAAGATCACCGCGGCTGGGCTTCGTCTAAAACGTGAGTATTTATCCAGTGTTGTGATACCTGGGCATCTACATCAGTCGAGTACCTATGGCTAATATGTGGTCTTTGTATCTTGCTAATTAGACGTATCCCTGAGTAGCTATCCGCATGTATCAATTATGTTTTGATACCGTAGCAACATTGCATCTCGTTAGTATTTCATGTGTTTTAGAAATTCAGACATTCGTTATGATTACTAGAAGCATTCGAGTACATAGATTTAGAGCTTAGACCTCTCCGTTACATATAACATATTACTACGACTCGCGGTGCAGACAGACACGTCTTAAATACTGTAATGTTAGGAAACCTTGCTTTGAAAGGAAAATATAGATACCTTACGTCGACTCGTATCCTTGTGTACGTGAGAGCAGTGAAAGGCGTTAAAAAGCCTCATCAAATTAAATTTTCTCATTAACGAAACTTGATTATCAATCATCAATCATGTTCTCAGAAGAATATCGTCATACGATTAAATATAAATCAGTATTAGGCTTCCCCTTCTAAAATATAGCCTTTAATCCGCTCGTGCCTCTAATTAATGTTTCCGCTATCACTTTTTAGAGTCCATCGACGGATAAAAAATTGATCTTGACGCCGCAGAAAATCCCGGCAACCCAATTCATAAGATCAAAATAAAAAGACAACATAAAAACGTAATACGTAGTGGCAGAGGTCGAAATATTTCGTGAACCGTTTTCGGGTTTTGCGGAAATGAAATAGCGAAACACATCGTTACTCATATATTTACTTCATTTAAGTAGGAAATATCCTCCTAACGAGCAAGCATATAAAAAACGAAGTGTAGATAAAAAAAATTTAAATGACTTTTTAGTAGAGCAAAGTTGGTGACAACTTTTCGACTCAAAATAATAACAATACAATGCAGATCATATTTTCCTTTCCTTATTCAATACATCCACCTAGCGACTTCACAAAATGCTTCAACCTACCCGTAACCTGACTACAAGGTACGTGTGCAAGGATAGTTTCTGGTGATATATCTTGCCAGCATTGCCTAAGTTTAGCACCAACATATTCATGAAAGAATGAACAGTCTTTACTTTCAAGAATGCTCCACACGCTGAAGTCGGTGGGACTTAAATCTAGTGAAAATGGAGGCCTCAACTTCGTGAAACAAAACCAGCCATATTGTCCCTACACCAATTTTGAACAAGGTTGGCCGTATAGAGGGTAGCTCCATCCTGCTGAAGAGTAATTCTAGATTAATCAAATATAATACGGACCAAAGAACTAAAATTATTCTTCAATAACTTTAGATAGGCGTGCTGGTTTATCCTTACCCCATTTTCAATGAATATGAACGTATTATTTTACCCAGTCGAAGTCATACCACCCCAAACCATTACAGCAGCCGGGTTTGAGCGGTGGAAGGACAAAGGCATTTTCGCAGGAACGTCTTGCCAAATTTTATAGTCATTTTGGTGGTTGTGAACCGCTTGCACAGTGTATAATTCTCCTGCAGTCCATAACAATGAAGTCTGAGCGCTGTCACTCAATTTCTCAAAAAGAAGCTTACATCTACTAAAACCTTTGGCTTTCGTGCGTTTTGACAGTAATTGAGCATCACTCTTCTTCAAGGGTGATAGGTTTAAATCTTTCTTCAGCATATTTCGCATGGTACCGAAGCTAACAAGAGCTTTTGATGTGTTTCCTAACGCCTCTCCTCGAGTCCCTCAAGGTTTTCTCGCGTGATTTTATTCAGTTGGGGACCTAACTGACTAATTTGAAGTACTTCTTGTTCTTGGCAGGTGTTATCCTGTCTCTTTGAGGCATTTCAAGGCCTTATAAACGCCTGACCTGCTCATACGAGGCTTACCCATCAATTTCCCCCGTTTTCTTTCCTGGATTATAGAGTTCATTAATATGATAGCTTCGCTAATTTTATTCAGAATTAGTGCATACAAAAAATGTTGTAAAATGAATATATATATACATATATATATACGTAATACCAGGCAAACTTGAGCCAACTTTTCTCAAGAAATTTTCGTTTAGTATGTGGTTTAATATTATGAAAAGGGTCTACACCTAGCTTGCTCACCCTGTAATTACTCGAGTTCTAACCATTTACTGACAGTATTCCTTTAGATTCATAAACATTATAGTGTCTATCTACCGCGATGCACTCGGTCACCGAGAAAACTACACATCTACTAAGAACTTGTATTACTGACAAATAAAAATTCGGACAAAATAGTCCAGCAAAAGCAGCAAAGAAATAAAATCGATTGTACTCGAGCAAGAGTTATTGAAATTGAATAGCCAGGCTCGACCAAAAAAAAAGAAGGAAACATGACAATATATCTTTAAGTCGATTAATTACCATTCACTGCCACAAAATGCTGATATTATTCTAAGTAGAACAATCTCACTGAGTGAGCACGTAGCATCTTACCTGGTCGAGCCGGATCCTACACCGCGCTTCCAGAATCAAATCAGTTTACTGAAGCGTTTCAAACTTCTTCCAGTAACAATTCGAAGAGTTGAGCAAACTTATCCCGAGCATTATTTGGACCATCCTGTCTTGCAATATTAATGGCAAACTTGGTGCACTTAAATTCACCGAGCAAAATTGTTCATCCCGTAAAGGTAACAAGCATTTCCTAGATGGGGTCGAAATAATATCTGTCAATTATGAGGTGCACAGCACGTCAAAATTCAGTGTATCTCATGAAACGTAGAACTAAAATTTGAATACGCTTTCTGACTCTAATGAAGTTGCATGGGATTTGCGGATCTTTGCGTACCTACATAATATTCGACCTCATAACAGCAACCAACTGACGCAGTGCGATTTATGGTGTAATTTCCAACATATTTTCGTAACTGACA
The DNA here is from genome assembly GCA_014899125.1 of Orchestia grillus. Lineage (NCBI taxonomy): Eukaryota > Metazoa > Arthropoda > Malacostraca > Amphipoda > Talitridae > Orchestia > Orchestia grillus. Next base: position 20,502 of record VOMN01127023.1, read on the forward strand.
TAACGTTCAATTCTGAGTCAATAAACGTACGCTAAAATCTGAACCAAAGAAAACGATGTGAAAAACAAGAAAATGAAACCCTGCGTGGAATGAGCACAAGCAGCCAAATAAATGCTTTCTTTCGCATGGTAAGGAATTTTTGCACGTTTTCGTGCCATTGGAAACATGAGTGCCTTCGAACTACTCCACATGGAGCTGCAATTTTATTCTTCACTAAAAAGTTTAAAAATTAGATCGCATATAGTGCGCGAAACAAAATAGTTTACGTTTACTACGAAAAATGCCTAAACATTTTTTAAACGTACAGCACATCGGTCAACTCTCGAGATTCTCCCACTAAATACAAACATACGAACAAGGGAAGCCGAGCACTAAAAAGAAAAAACGGTTACCGTCCATCCCGACTACTACTTGGAATTGCAATCAAAGCTACAGGAGCTTAAGCCAGGCTTTCCTCGGGATTACCTGCACAGAAGTCTTCCTGCCCTTCCCCTCAACATTCTTTATTAACTCATCAACTTTCGAGAGAAAGTCTGAGGTATTGAAGAAGATTTCATCGAGATCACACGGAATGCAACTAAGAAGCAGTCGCTGCTGTGCTTTAAACTGAACTAGACTCGATAGAAATTTGATGCACGAATCTCGTGCCCCGGAAAACAGGATAATTTTGCAGCAAGACTGAATGCAGCAACTAATTAAGAACAGTAAAACATTCCGTACATCAACACTTCATTGACTAAAAGAGGATTTCAGGTATCTTTACTGAAGGTTGGAATCCAAAAACTTTGGCCTAGTGGAAAGCGATTATTAATTTGCAAAAAGAAATACAATAACGTGACCATCTTCGTTTGCGACAACGTCTAGTTTATTAGGCATTAGATGACTTCAATTAACTAGAAATCAACAGTATAGCAACAATAGTATAAAGCTGACACTGCGGAGCTTCAAATTCCATGAAGATTTATTCTAAAAAAAATTAATACGCAATAAAAACTACATTGATACCACAATACCGTTTTGTACAGCTCATCCTAGGAATGAAACAAATTTCATATTAATCTTTTTTCAAGAAATTCTAAAATTTTCAAATTTAGACTATTAGAATGTTTTAGTAAGTTTATGGTAACTTCCAAATAGAATAAAAATCATTTATCGTTATCTGACAGCTGCCCTGTGAACGTTGAGAATACAGAAGAAAATACGAGTGATTAATCAAGACCCCCGTAATCGCATTGTAGACCTTCATAAAAATAGTGTTGGTTTTAGAAAGATATCTTGCCAATTAAACATGCCACTGAATTCAGTTGATACGATAGTTCTTCACGGTAAACCTCTTCATTCCACCTGTCCTTTCCGGGCGCCTTGCAGTATTGATGAGAAAAAATGACGAAGAAGCTCGGGTTGAAAAGAACTTCAGGATAACCAAGAAGAAAGTGGAGCACAGAGAGTAGAGTTCACTGCCTCGATATACATATCTTCGCCAAGTCTCCTAGGAAAGCACCGATTATAAAGAGGGAACACGGAATTTTGGAAATGAACATCTCATCAAACTTGCGTTATTGTGGGAAGATGTACTATGGTTGGACGACACAAAAGTTGAACTTTTTGGGTTGGAATGATGCGGTGATTATCAGTAGAAAAAGCGTTCCACATATTCGCCGAAGAATATTGTTCCAACAGTCAAATTTAGAGGCGGATCATTAGTGGTCAGAAGCAGCTTTAGTGATATAGGTGTAAGAAAAATTGAAAGAATAGAAAGAAGAATTAATGGCTCTTATTGAAGGTATAATGCAAAGAAAACGACAGTAAGGTGCACGATCTCTCCGCTTAAAATCGGATTTTTTTTCGACAAAAAGAACGATCCAAAGCATACTGCAAAGCTAACACAAATGTGGTAAAGTACCACCAGATAAAACGTTCTACAATGGCCAAGTCACTCTCCAGATTTCAACCCGATCGAAAACTTGTGAAGAAAACAAATGCAGAATTTAAAAAAAATGAAACCTCAAAACATCCCTAAGCCCAAGGAAATTTGTCGTGAAGAATAAAAAAATGTTGGCCAAGGAAAATGCAAAAAGGCTGTAGTCGACTACTCCAAACGCCTACAGGCTGGATTAAGCAACAAAGGTTACGCGACGAAGTGGTAAGAGATGATTTAATAAATGTGGTATAACCTATTGCGTTACAAAAAAATCGATTTTTTATGTTATTTTTTATCATGGTGGTCCCATTAAAAGCTCCATAAAATGTTCTATCAGTATTTAAATTTTTATTATCCTAACTGTATTGAACAAACTTGAAAACATTTTCTTAATGTGCTGTAAACTTTTGCGAGGTATTAAACCAGGTGACAGTTACGGGCACGATACCCAAGCTTCACAGGCGGGTGCCGAGTTCAGAGCCTTAGCCCTATAAGGAAGTCTCAGGGAGCTAATTCTCCTACGGTGAGAATCGACGATATTTCGGCTACAGCTTTCATTAATTCACCAACTCGTACACTCTTAAACCAGGCGAAGCATTACTCTGCTTTCAGCATGGTAGGTATATAAAAATCCTCTTTTAGACAGGTACTGATAGGAAACAAAAATAATGTCACCGCCAAAGTTGGAAAGTTTCAGGTTTTTCAAGTATCTATGGTAGGTACAGTTTAGTTTAGATTTCTACGTGTCTCTGGTAGGTACAGTTAAGTTTAGATTTCTCCGAGTCTCTGGTAGGTACAGTTAAGTTTAGATTTCTACGTGTCTCTGGTAGGTACAGTTAAGTTTAGATTTCTCCGTGTCTCTGGTAGGTACAGTTAAGTTTAGATTTCTACATGTCTCTGGTAGGTACAGCTAAGTTTAGATTTCTACGTGTCTCTGGTAGGTACAGAGAAGTTTAGATTTCTACGCGCCTCTGGTAGGAACAGTTAAGTTTAGATTTCTACCTGAAATCTCAAATTCAAAATAGAGCTCACGGTCTTCGTTGCGTTGCATTTGTTTTCTCCCATGTGCGTGAGGCGGTTTGGTTTCCTGTCTGCGCTGGCATGGAGTTATTTAACGTAACCTTCTACAACATTCAGCATTGTAGAAATAATTTTAAATACTGATATCGTTTTCTTTTAGCTCAATGACCAAAAAATTGACCCTTTTTTGCTTTTCCGATGATTTATCATGGAGGAACAGGAGGATCTGTCACGTTTTGGAGCTGTTTCAACTACCCAGAAGTGCACGAGTCCTTATAGTAGAGGTATATATCGAACTGAAGCAGCATTGCTACTTTGAACAGCTAGACAACCATATTTTGCAACTTGCACAGTATTTTAATGAAGAAAGACCAGTTGCTTTGCCTATCTTTCAGGATGACAACAGCCGGGTGCATCGGACTAGGACTGTCATTAATTGGCATGACAGTCACTCAGGATGTGTCAGGCATTTGGTCAGCTAAGTCCCTACACATGAACCAAATAGAAAATTTGTGGGAACACCTAAACGAAAAGTTCGACATCGAGAACACTATGGCCACTAGACGAGATTATTCGAACCAAGAGTGGTTCAAAATCAACCAAGTGTACAGTAGGACTCTCGTACACTCAATGCTGAGCAGAAATATCGCTAAGTCGTGCTCGTGGAGGTCCTACACCATATCAAAAGCAGGTGACTAATTTTTTGTCCACAGAATTTATTTACTTTACCGAAGACTGAAATAGACTCGTTAATTGGAGATTAGGTAGATAAAAATTTATATGACTTCTGGTTGTACCTCATTCTTTTCAGACACATCTATCAATATTTGTAACTTATTGTTTTTCGTCCTTGGAATTGAGTTAACGAAATAATTGTTCTCATTTATTGAATCAAATCTTTGCTGCACAATGTAGCAACAGAAATATCACCAATAGATGAAAAGATTTATGAATTCAAAAAAATTTTAAAAATGGTTATTGAAAATCCCTCCAGTGCTGCCAAAGCTGTTTCTTAAAATGTTTCAACATCATGATGAAAACGGATGAGGTAACACAGAATTAATAGCTAGGCATACCCACGAAAAGATATGCTGCATTACCACGAGCAAACACATCCACTCGTCCAGTCGATATTCCGAAACGAAGAAACAAGTTGTGCTGAAATTGTACTCTACCTCCTGCACGGTGAGGGCCTCTCCAGAAATGCGTAGCCCCTCCGAAACTTACCTGGAATAAAAAAATGGAAAATTAACGCTCGCCAACGACCGACAGGAATTAAACGCTCGTCAAACAAAAACATGGCTTGGCATCAATAGTTCAAGTTTGCATATCTAAGTGACATTTCCAAAATATAAAATAGCTTATTTCCTTTGAATGTCGGAATTTCATAACCATAAACGAGTAATTCAAGTTCATAACACTAGGTGGACCAATCGCTAAACTTACCTCGCAATGTTTTCCGAAATTTGCCAGAAATTTCTTGCGAGAAATTTCCCTAATTGGCAGGCAAGCGAGATCCACTCTTTCATTTCCGGATGAATATCATCATTCAGGTTACACTAACAAAGAAACAGCATGTAATCAAAAAGCACTCTCGCAAAATTTTGACAAGGTAAATCATCCAAGCTCTCAAGTTTTAATGCTACGATCGATCACTTCAAGCGAATACACTCGTGTATTATGTTGGCTTTCCATCTACGAACAATAATGGAGCACGAGACCATTACGAAAAGCAGTATACCTTTCCAGTTTCCACCTGCTCATTCGTCATGAGCAGAGAGAGCGAGACGAGAGCCCCGCCTCCGCTGCCCCAAAGAAGAAGCAAGCCCAGAAAGGATTTTTTCGCACGCCCATAGAGGCCATCCCGAGGCGACATTTAAACTTATGGCTTCGAAGAGAAAGGTAGAAATCCTTAAAGGAAGATCTCGACCGGGTTCCTAGCATGGCGAGCTCAGCGCATCGATTATGGAAAGCAGCACGATAACGTCCAAGTCTTCGAGAACTCGACAAGCGCGTGGCCCTACATGAGCTACCTAATGGAAGGCAAGCGCTCATACGGCTGGGTCGGTCACATTGGCCGCACCTTCAATGAATGCATCTAGGCCTTAACAGGAATACACCTTTTCAATAAGCCACATGTGTTCTTAAGGAAATCGAAATTTAACTTGGGGATAACATGGAAGGTTAGCAAGCTGACGCGGTAGTAAAAATTGCAATTCGTGAACAACCCCAATTACTGAAATAGTTTCCACAACACTAAATAAACTGCATGTTGGAAGTAGTAAAATATACCATAAAGCACTGGCAGCAGAGGAAAAGCGTGTCATACGGGATTACAGAAGTTACAGTAGGACAATAATTGCACCTAAGATTTAATCAACAAATTACTTGATGAAAGTTTGAATGAAGATAAAGCAAAAAACAAACCAATAAAAGAAAGAAAAACTAATATAAGTACTAACCGTTTGAGATAGATTAACCAATGTCACCGATTTTCGATTTGGCAAAAAATGAACTGCAAAGGAATTTAATAACCTAACCCTGTGTACTCTTTCAATTATACTTGCACAGGTAAATGATGGTAAATAGATACCAATGTTTCTCAGATATAAAAAAAAAACTAAATAGTCTTTGTGTGAGCGAATGAATTACTTTTACCTTCCCTTACACAACGAAAAGGGATAGGAGTTAAAAGTTCAAACCATACACAAGAAAGAGACACGCTGACCGATGCTGATAGATAAAACAGTGTCAGACAAAATTTACGTTTCAAAATGATAAACGGTTAGTCGACAACGCGATAACTAAGAAATAGTCAATAAGGAGGAGTCCCAAGATGGAAGAATGAGATTATCGACGATCACTGTTTCAACAAAAGTTACTACTTGGTCACTCAATTACGATTTCAACACCGTAAGCGGTGATGCAGTGAGCAATATTCAACAGTCCAACGAATAAGTCAGTGAAGCATCCCCAGCTGTCTCAACAGAATGGACCTCTACATCAATTGAGGTCCTTGACAAATCCTGGAAAATGAGCGAACTGGCTTGTATGTTCGTGCACCTACGCAATTTAGCGTAGTTTAGCACAAGTGTAGTAAATACGAGGGCAAAAAAGCACAAAGAGTGTTTGCTTACGCCCTCGAGCAGGAGCGGTAAACAAAAGGGGAAGGCTGAAGATCAGCCGTTTACACAGCGCTCCTCGTGTGCCACACAGCGCTACGGGTGCCTGGCCCGGCGTAGTCCAGTGCTCACACTCCTGCTGAGGTACAAACATTCTTTACGTGATATCGTCGTGGCTAATTAAATTTCAATTCAAGTCTAAATGAAGCATGCGTGAATACTTCAAAACCTAGAGCTTATTTAAAAAAAAAGATGAATGTTAACATAACTAGATTTTAATACCGAGATTTCTGAATCCTAGGAAAACTCATTCTTCCGTGTTTTCGTTTCTTCATGTAATACTATTCGTAACAAAAACACGAATTCTCAAACTCTAATAAAGTACTGTATACTTCTTCGAGAGCCCAGTACACTTAAGGGTTAGATTTATTCTTTTCAATTCAAAGAGTAAATTATTCAGCTAATCCAGTACTATCCATTTCATTTTTCAGACATGTTCACTGTAAAAAGTATATTAGGAGAATTTAAAATCCACAAATGACGTCGTAAAATGTTTACAAAAGTTACTTGGAAGTACACAAGCAGAGGAACTCCCAGCTGCTATCCGTACACAGCTCGGCTAGCTGCATCAACATTTTTGGAAAAAATCGTCTACGAAGCAGCAGGTCAATCCCTAATTAAGAGCATCAGCACATCTCGAGGCAAAAAGGCGGCAAATAAATTGATACGGAAAAATGATAACTCGACAGCTAAAATAATAGGAAATAATAAACTCTTCGACTCTACTTGAAAGCTCGATAGTAGGTAAGACCATCAATAAGTCTATCAAATGAGAAGTTAGAATAGTCGTAGCAGTTAGGATAGTAGCGCTTCAGTAGCTCAGACTATTTCGCACCGAAACAGACCGAATCATTTAGGTTGGATTTTGTAGATCGGTGAATCTACGTACGTGTGCTCCCACACAAGATTCCCTGCGCACAGAAACCGCCAGTTAAGAAGGAAGAGTAAAACACGGTAAAGAATTATCAGCGAAGAAGGCATTACAATAATAAGCAATGTGAGTACGAAAGGTAGAAGTTCCAAAAGCTTGGTTAAAGCCCAGGTAGCCTAACAGTGTCTACCTGGTTCTGATCCGTATTCCTACTAGTCGTCTCCATAGCATAGGAGAGACAACCCTAACTAACCCTTTGCTTATGACCTATCTTTCGCCACCTGAGGGGACAAGTTGGAATACGGATCAGAAAAACCTTGAACATATCTTAGTTGTCCAGAAATTGTCCAGCACGTAAATTCCCTTGAAAATGCATTTCTTCTCGCTATCGTGAATTAAAATGCAGCCACATCCATCTCAATGATTGATGGGTTGTTATCAACAGGGAATTCCTTATTTAACACATTGACTGCGATACGACCCACCGGTGGGTCGNTTTTGCCCCTAGGAAGATAGCATCATCGCAACCAACGTGTTAATGCAGTTCAGCATTTTGAAGGGGTAAAACGAAGAGACCCATGGGTTAAATAATCATCCAATGAACGATAAAATAGAAAATGTCTTTTAAAACATTCAAGAAAATGCATATGTCATGAATTTTCAGCCGATAAGTGTTTTCTATTGTCACGTTCAAGTAAACCAGACAGTCACAGCCAGTGTACAAGTAACGATACTAAATGATGAAATATAATGTTCACGTCACTCAAGTCCGTACATCCAACTCACCCCGAAATACAAAACCCTGCAAACTCAGAATAAGAAAAACGCCAGAGAAATAGAAATTCAAATGCCACAGAAGCTTTCCGCGTAACACTTCACTGCGAAGTCAATTTTTCTTGAAGCGATGAGGACTGACCAGAGCACATGGGAGTGTAGCGCGCAAACAAGATGCGACAGGTGAGTGACAAAGCATTTTGCAAGGCCATTGTTTCTGAGCTGGAAACCCCGGCTACGAGCTGCATTGAGTGCTTCCTGCGACTCCGTAATTCACTCATTCGGTGAGTCGACACAAAAGGCATCAGCCACGACCAAATGTACCAATAATAACAGGATTTACTTACTCGGAGAAGAATGAATCATCAAAGTTGATTCCAGCGGCATTAAGAGACCCTAAGCAAAAAATATATTTGGATGGCATACTTTTCAAACAGGGACAAGCAATGCTAAATGAATTTGCTATGAAGTAACTAAGGCTCTTAAGTTTCTTACCCTATCAACATTCTAGAAACCCAATAATAAACTGCAATCTATGATGGCCCAGAACTTGTATCAACGTACATCATTCATACACATTACTCGCATTATATTCTACATACAAAGCACGTGTACAAATGATAGGTGCCATTGAACTATTTATTATGAAGTTCAGTTTCTTAAAAACATGTCTAGTGCTATCTTTCACGCGCAATCAACATGAGAGAACCAAAAGTTTAATAAATAACATAGGCTTACAGTTTCACTTATTCGTTGCAAGAAAAAAAGGTACGAACTGGAAGGGAGCCGAAGAAGAGCGCAAGTACAAATTGTATCCTTCGGGGACGAATCAATTTTTGCATAAATCTTTAGACTTTTCCAGGCCTGCCGCCGCAGTAGACCACACAAGTGGAGAAACGCTCGCGTTCTCCTAAATTATAGGTTTCAGTGCACTGCCGCTGTAGAATTGTACGCCTCAAACAATAATTCATTCGGAGTGTAAGCTTTGTCCGCCGGTATTTCATTTGCGGTCATGGAGAATTCTCGCCAACAGGGAAGAAATAATTTGAGATAAGCCTAAAACAATTCCACTACAATGAACGTGAGGGCAAATACGAGCACGCTAAACACGCTTGCGTAAATTACCAGATCCACATAATAATATTAGCTCTACTTAAGAAAATATCGAGTCTAGCGACTCCTCGAGACTGGCACACAAAGAAAAGCGGCGTTCTGCACTCAGGGCAACGCCCAGAAAATGGCTGAGAAAGCAGGATCTACAGATTAACGAGCAGGCGTACGTAGAGACATCATTAAAATCTTAAAAAAATAATATCTTCATGTCTATCCCGATCGAACTTCACAGACGCGCATTTTGATTTACAACGATCAAATATCATGCTATGATGCTCTTATGAATGAAGCCCACAGGGCGTGGAAAATTTACCATATGTGACAGAGACCATATCAAGCCTCAGCCACTCGAATAATTTAAGTGATGCAGCTTCAGTTACAAAGAAAAAGAGGAACGAAATGAATATGGAACTAGGTATTAAACAGACAGTTAAAAGGCCATGCTCCGCGCTCACTAACTCACAGAAATTTATTTTTTACCTTCCTTCATTCAAGAGGTAGTTCTCCCCACTGATTTTCTCTGATGGCCATTTTGCAATATATATGTAGATGAAAATAACGGTAAGGCCAATCGCCGTCGCTTTTGACCTCGATACACTGAAATACGTCAACCAGTATGGTCGGTAGCATATGGTGATCAGTACGCTTCAAGGAGACACAAATCGGTCACAACATATTATAAATGCGAGTCAATTCAAGAACGATGGCAGGAAGAGACTCGCTCACCAGGCGAGGAGAGGAAATTGGGAGTAAAGGGGGCGGCAAAATGACCTCACACTTGTTCGTTTAATAAATGCAAAAAAAAAGAATGAGCAAAAGTACGTTTGTTTGCAAAATTATTTTACAATGCAATTTTACTCCGGTAAAAAAAAAATTTGCCCACCCTTCTTTTCATTTAGGTTTTAGTTAACGAACTCGTGAGTCATATCATTCTGCCACATCAACCAGAAGCGCGGGACGGCCGCACCCAGCGAGCGGGTGTCGGACATGCCACGGCTGACCGCAGCGCTCGCCACACTACGACTACACACGCGAAGGAAACAGATGAAGGCCAAGAATGTGAGAATACATAACGACTGAAGGCCTGCCATTGCCACGAACAATGTCATGCATTTACTTGAAGCGCCGGCGTAGAGGCGATTCTCAGTGTTTCTTTCACGTGCTATCATAAGTAATAGTAGAGGTTTTAATGGACTTTTTCGAAACGACGCACCACTTTCTTAGAAATGGATATGAATTTTTATCCTGCATAAGATGCAAATGAGTCATTACGGTAACAGAAATAACAGTAAACGCCTTGAGTAATCTGCTTCAGCGATAGAAGGATCATCGACTGCATCAACACTCATTTCGAAAATACAATGGAATAACGCTATTTCGTAACCGTAGTTTATAAGATGGCTGTTCGAGAACCAAGAACTAGCTTGATCCCAAGTATACCAGCATGCCGGTAAATTCTTCGAAGAAACATCACAAATGCATGTCATCGTAACTTTATGAAAGCCTCGACCAAACTACGAAGACGCACCCCAAAATTTTCGCGTGTAGCAAAGGTAAACAATTTGGACATAAGTTACAGGAGTTAGAAGAGCCATCCGGCCATGGACCTAAGAATAGCCGGCATGGTGTGACACGCATCAACCTTACGATGGAGGTATAAATAGAAATGTGAGGTCTTGCTTAGCTTGCATCAGCCGCGCCTGCTACAGGTCGCTTGGTCCTCCTCTACTTGGCACAGTAACTCAAGGCCTGTGAGCTCTACGCGTCATTTTACCATAATGCACAAACATTTTGATGCGCTAATACACATCAAATGAGCGCCCCACATAATTTTTGAATACTTGCACGATTTTAAGTACACAGCAAACAAATTAAATTTGAAGCATTGGCGAGGGAACTAATACTGAAAACAAAGAATTCGTAAAATACTTCTAAAAACGTTTAAAATCGGTTAAAATGAACTCATTTGAGTTTGAGAACATGATCTTAAGAAACCCGAAGTTGAAAGTACAAAACACGAAATCTCAACAGACGCGGGACTTGAACAATTCCAAGCAGACCGCAACATCGGTGTACCTGTTGAGTATAGGGGTTAAAAAATTTATTAAAACTTCATGCACTGATTTGTATGAAGTTATTGTTTGAAATTAATTTTACTTGAGAATACTCGTATCAATGTCCCAGCAAGTGGAATAACGATGTATTACATGAAATATAGAAGTACCATGATAGTATTTCCAATATAATGTATGTATGTGTTCAACACATTGAATAAAAATAGTTCTATTAAGTTACCCCATGCATTCTGATGTTTGTACTTCGATTCTCTTACAAAGATTTCACATGACTCGCTACTATACGCAAACGTTCGTACTGGGTGAGCAAGCGAGGTGTAAACACTTCTTGTGATACCATCAAACATACTAAAAAGAAAATTTTCGAGAAGCGTTGACTACATTTTACCATAGTATTAGGTATAATGAACATATGCGTTTTTCAGAACTTTATTTTCTATTCTTAGCAGTTATGAGCAAAAACTAGTAAAAGCACCTCGCTAAAAATGGCGGGAGGACAAGTATAGTTAATTTGTGATGATGCCCCCTTATTTACGGTAACTCTGACACGAGTTATCTTTATTTTCAGTATCACTGATACGGACTGCCTTTTCTGACAGTCTCGCTGATTAGTAAGAAATACTGACCCGGGAACTTTTTCCTACCTAAGTCCTAAAGAACGTAACAAAGAGACAGACAGACGGACCAAGCAAGCAACACTGGGCTATTATTATACAGTATAGTGGGGTTAGAGAAGCTATCAGTATATTATATAAGACAAGGAAGGAACCAAGGGAAAATCTTAGATTTATCAAGCCTCGTGTGAGCAGGTAAGGCGTTTATGTCATAAAAAAACCTTGTTCAAAATTTACGTATTGAAATATACCTGGTTTGTGGTCAAAAAGTTGTGGCCTCCTTCACCAGATTTAAACCCCGAGGACTTCAGTGTATGGAACACATTGGTAATTAAAGCATGGTCAATTATTAAAATGTTGATGCTCTGAAGACTAAACATATGCAGGGCTGGAAGATGAGCTCCCCGGACAAAAAAAAATAGTCCTCTATTGTTTTTCAAGCTCCAGTTATTTACTACGTTCACCAATTGAGTTTCAAACCTGTGATCAAAGTTTAGGTTAGACACAAGTACTGAACGGGCATCAGTCCTCATTTAGAAATAACAAGGAATGGACCTTGTTTATTAGCTGCTCCGCAGCAATGGGACGAAAGCAAGGTAACTCGGAATGACAACATGAGGGTATTATATTTGGTCGGGGTGAGAAATGCCCAGTGAAGGGAGTAGCGGGATTCGCTGGTGTTTATGTCACACTGTGATCCGGGTCTATCTACCAACAATGGAAACAATACGGTACATAAGAGAATTTAAGAAAACATTGAAGTCGGAAGAAAATTCTAGCTAATACGGACCACCGCCGTGTATCCTGAATTATTTATGGGGGATAACTTCGCAATAAGAATTAAACTACCGCGAAACATCAAATTTTTGAAAGAACTCTTCGTAGACAACTTTATGAAATGGACATAACCGAGTAGCTCGTCAATGGCCGATGTGAACTCCTGCCCACACGACCACTCGTACGGAGCCAAAACATACGTTGAACTGTAGAGGAGTGGAGAAGTTTCATATGATCAGAATGAATCACGATTCTGTCTTTATAACAATGATGTCCGCCGTGGTGTTCATCGACGGGCGAGGAGGTGGAGGGTCTGTCGCATTCTCGGGCTGTTTCAACTACACAAAAGTTGGTCCTCTAATTTAGGTATCAGTCAAACTAAATCAGCATGGCTACATTGAGCTACTAGACAACCAAGTTTGGTCATTTGCGCAATATTTGAATGAAAAAGATTGTTGCTTTGCCTATCTTTCAGATGACGCGTTTTGAGCTAGAACCCAATGTCCCCAGGCATGAACCCAATAGAAAAATTATGGTATCACCTAGAATGCCAAGCTACACGTCCAAAAGATCGTCCTCGTACTGTGGCCGAATTACGAGATCAATTGATACAACAGTGGTTTAAAATCGAACAGATATACATTAAGACACTGATAGACTCAATGCCGCACGGAATTGCCTCCATCATTTGCGCTCGTGGAGGTCCTACACTATACTTGTAGCAGGCAACTAATTAGTTATCCGTGGAGCTTTTCTCACCAGAAACTGTCCGTGCTACGTGTAGTCAAGTTACCGATAGGTTGAGACGTTTAGTGAAGGCTAGAGGTTGAAGTGAGATATATTGGATATTGAGAGGAAAATGCACACTGCATTACACTGTTACTATTTTGATTAGTAAAATTATGAACGTTCCTGTGCTGAAGAGTTATTTAAATAAATTTTGTGTGGAATTCGTTCGTTCATCCTGTACATGGATGACATGACCTATGTGTCGGGTTAGACCATTTAAGACTAAACGTAAGTTCAAAAATATTCTGTACTATTTTTATCATTTATTCCTGCCTCCACCGTTAGCGAAGGAAAATTTTGACGATATAGTCACATTTGAACAACGTCAAGATTGGTCAGAAAGGAAAGTGAACTAAAAATCAATGCCTTTAGAAAATTTCACAATTTTTTCAAGCAAAAGACTTCATAAATAGAGTTTCACAACAAAGTAGGAAAAAATATTTTTCAATAACTGTTACGAGAACAGTACTGAGACATAAATTTTGGAAAAAAACGTGCGTACGAAACAATGATAGGAAAATGAAACGTTTCTAAACACTAGATTATATTAAAAATATACCATAAAATAGGCTTAAGCAACTTTAGTGATTCAAACACATATTTTTCTGATCTGCAGACAGAAAATAAATTTCAATAAGTTCAGTCCTGAAAAGTATCACATATTTAATGCATCATGAACACTTTTCTCGTGCGTTGAAAGTCTGTGACTCTCAAGAACCATACACAAACTTTAAAATGAACTCTTAGAACCAGAGCACGTTTCCGCTTATTATTGTGCTAATGGTATGAATCTCAGTATCAGGAATAAATTAGTCGCACCAACCAAAAAGAGAATTGGATGAACGCCCGGACCGACATGCTCATAATCAGAATGTCAGAAGCTGAGGGAGAGCCAGGCAGCGGGACAAATAGAGGGCATGGAGCGATAAAATTAGCAGAGCGGGGCCTCCTTTAGCAATACACTACGGCGCCTGGAGCGGCCTAACTCGCAAAAAGGAGATGGTATCCTAATAAGATGTAATGAAGCTCGCTGGCGTATCTATTGAACACGTATCACTATCTGTAACACGTATCGCTATCTGCAACACGTAAATATGCTACCTGAATACAAGCTATGAAATTCATCAATGATGAAACGTGCATTTTCCATGCACGTTTCCATGTAAAATTAAGGATTACAATAAGTTGAATGTAGTACAATTACAATGTTCCACATATAATATTGACTCTTCTAACAAAATAGTATAAAAAGTGCCTGGATTATTTCAGGAGCATTGAATTTTTTGTCCAAGTACCACATAAAAGCATTAAATTCCAAGGCTAAAATTTATGATAAGTACGTACATGTTTCGAGTGCAAACTAAACTTTAGTTCGAACTTCAGCCAACGAAGACCATAATAAGCTAGCACGTTTTTGGCATCGATGAAATATACAAGGGCCAATAAATACACCGATAAAATATACAGTGGCCCACCGTGAGCTATACATGCGACAGAAAATAGCTCAATTCTTAGAAACAGCGGTGAGCAGAGCAGCGAGTAGGTCTGTCATCAAATAATAAGAACAAACAGAGAGCAAGGAGGTAGATTATTTCACTTGCCTAGGTTGTCATTATAATGTCTCAGTAAAACTAACTTGAGGTGAAGCTCTCATTTAAACGCAAAATACATTGCAAGAAGCAAAGACATGAATACACCGAAAAATTAGAGCCAGCAGTGCAAATTAGGAATCCGCAATCAACATTACTACGTCATTGTCGCCAGGTAGAGCTACAATTCACACACCTTAAACAACTTCATGGTAACCAAAAAACATTCTGAACGTTTTTAACATCGAACGAAATCCATCAAAGGGATCATGAATTTTCGGTTACATTGTGTTTGTTTACAAATTCCAAGTATTAATTGATTAGATTCACAAAATTTCTCAATATATCTTGGAATTACCCTCGATACCATCAGCTGTAAGCCAGTAGTCACGACGCCGGATCTTCACTAAACAAAAAATAATTAAAAATATGACCTAAAATCTCAACTCAAAATGAGCTTCTACAAGCATTACCAATTTTACACGGTAGCTCCACCGACCAGTGAGGAGCGAGAATTATTAAGTCACTGCGACGTAAAAAAACACCTCGAGCTGCATATTCCCTTCCACCCAAACCGAGCTCACGGATTCTGCACACCAAGCACTGCTCAGTCTCAAAAATGAACTTACAACGAATCGTCTTCATTGTTCCCGGGTCATTTCCATTGACATACCGTCTTCCCACAAAAAATATTCTTATAAAACAACGCCACGCTAAAATGGAGAATACATTTAAAATTCTATATAATCTGCATGTTAATATTTAGGCTATTAGCTTTGAACGCATGAATGCGCCGATTGTTGTTCAATCGTGCGTATTCTAGACGGACAGTCACGGTTCTAAATTTACCCACAGAACATTGCAATATTTTTTGATAAAAATTATTAAAAACATCGTCTTTAATATTTGAACTTCGACATGATTAAGTTAATGTTAAATCAACAATAATCAGAATGAAAATACACGAAAATATTATACTTGTTGCCAACTTTGAGCTGTGTGCAATAAAAATATAATCAGAATGTAATCCGTATAATCAAGTAATATTTCATTAGTCCAACAAAGGTCCAATAACTTTAATGGGTATGTCCATGGTTTTGAGGCAGCGGCTGACAGAATAAGCAGTAAAGTATACAATAGACTTGAATGCAATATTGATGCACTCATACGTGCTCGCCAAATTACCCGTTTCCTCGTAAAGTTCACTGAGCTTTGAATGATACGATACAAAAAATACTGTTCATAGAAAATGAGCAGAGAAGACGAGGAAGAATTTTATGATTAATTTTTCACCCGAGTCACCACTACATTTAACCATGCCCTCCCCTTAAGGAAGAAATCCATACAATGGAAAGGTAAACGGTACTTTTGGTGCGTTTATCTCTGTGCCTCCGTGACGGGCCAGGTTTAATGAGCGTCATACTTACCATACTATAAATATTCGTAAACCATTGCTAAATAGGTTTTCAATAATAACATAAATCAACAAGCCCACACTTAGTCGTGATATTTTGAAACTAATTCAAAAGGCGCGTTTGCCGAATGAAGTCACGAGTATCACATCATTTTCTTCTACCTGGTAACAAACGAGCAATGATCTCCCAAGCGTCCTCAGCCTCGAGTCACGATCGATACAAAGAACAAGTACCTCTAAATCAGGCGGCATAGCACAAAAGGCATAAAATATCCATATCGAGACTCCAATTACGCAGTAGAGCACCCTTACAATACTCCTAGAATGTCTTCATCCGCACCACTTCGTCTCGAGGTGAGCCAATAAAGACATTGGGACAAGACAATTCTTGCGTAAAAACGCTACTTGACGTGTAGGAAGAGACGCTATTCCTCGAGAAAAGGCCAATGAACACGTCGGAAGTAGCGAGGGCAATTTATGGTCGGTATCGAAGCTCACGATGATGCGAGGCGGGAAGCAGTCAGTCATGGAGCCGCATATTGCGAATTAGTATCGGTCGGCCATCCCTACGTAATGAATGGGTTCATTATAGGAAGAGCTATTCAAGCCTGTACACAAAGTTCAAAGCAATCGAGAGCAGTGATGGGGACGGGCACGAAAAGATTACTTTTTGACTGGCAATCCAATCTGATGAGAAGGAATAGCAGGTGACAGGAGATGTATCTCGTTCACAAAAGTGATATAAAGAATGAGAAGATTACTTCAATAATGAAGATTGAGTGACTGAAACTACGTAACGAATACAGCCAGTCGATCCTTCAGTTAACACGGTATTGATGACTAATGGTTAATTAAAATGAGTGGTACACTACGCCTATAAATTATACCGTTACATTGAATTTTATGAATAAAAGAGGCGAAAAACAGAAGAAGGAATTAATATCGACAACACTTAAAATTGTTATACACACGTTTATTATTCCACATCAATGCAATCAATAATACGCATTTTTATTTCATTGTACAACCTTACATGGTATTACAATTCAGTTCAAGCTCAACTTGAAAACTGAGAGCTACAAATGTAGGAAATTTGATCAAGAAGTGCACAATCATGAAATTTCTACACTTGGAGCAGCGAGATGATCCGACTCATGCGAACTGTGCGCACCTCCACACAGCGCACTGCACTATGACGCGCCGCCACTCGTTATGGTGCCATCGGAGGATGGAGGGCGTGTCGCGCTGGAGTCATTTTTGAACATGAAAACGGCTGACGAGGAAACTGGAATCCTATGTGCTTGTCGGGTTTCAAATAGGAAACGATCTCTGTAATGAGATATAAAATACATTCATTTCAACAGCAAGAGCTATTAAGTGGTAAACGGAAGGAAATAACCAGTTCAGGCGTGGCAATGACCATGCCTACGCTTTTGAAACCTGTTGAGAATCCTCATACATAAGGTCATAAAGTACTAATCCTAACACAGTAATAAAATATACAGAATAGCCCTTGAGTAGCTCATTATATAGAGAAATTGGAGTTCAATGTCTGAGAAGGTTACCAGCTAATGATAGCAGTTGTCCACTACGCGGTCCACACAAGCGGAGGCTATTGAAGATCAGTCCGCCCAGCAGCCCTGCAGCTAACTCTGAAGCCTCCTTATGGCCCAGCCAACTCTATTTGCAATGACCAAATTAAAAGGAATCTCTGGTGTGAACCTTGACCCTGAGAAAGCTGAAGACATGGCTCTCCAGTTTCTTAAGCCCCAGCGGTACGTGCCTTATATGAGAGGAAGAGAGCAACAACTCTACGACCGTCGAGCATTCGAGCTCAGCTATGGATGCTATCACTAGGGATTAGCACGCAAACTCGAGTCCCACACATCTGCTGGACTCGTCTGCCCTCTCACTCGAAGTTCTCTTATAAAACTGCAATTATAAAACCATGAAATTCTTTTAAAAAAGAGACCCTGCACAATTCTCGACCTCAAAATTCAAGTCGAAAAGCAGCAAGACAAAAATACATAACTTGAAAAAGACCATCGAATGTATAAGAAAAGCTAGCGAGAAGTAACACGGCACAACTAACGCAACTTAAACGTGGCATGGCAGAAATACATAAAATGCAAGAGATCACATGTCAGAGTAGGTAGATAAAGATTCACATGTAACAAAGAAGAAATTTTAATAGCCTTTTTACTCAAATATTAGGGTTTTACAACATCCTATCGATAGAAAATAAACCAAAAAAGTCCACTGTTGCTTCAGTTTTAATATCAAACCGTATAACTACACAACTCTCAACATTATTTACAGATGCTGGAATGGGTGAAACGTAGCGAACGTTTTGAATGAGCTTCAAAAAACAACTTGCTGAACTACAACAAGCACACACACTTTATTACAATCATTCACGCGCCTTATCCCGCACCTCACAATGAAATCGAGGCCAGGTAAGCTATAAAAGAACACTAAAACCCACATACGCCGACAAAGGCTGCAGGCTTTCCATTCAAGCCTTCCGAGTCTATCAGACGTTTTACTGATCAGCTGATACCTCAAAAAGGACTAAGTACTGCATTAAATTCCCAGTGAAGAAGAATCGGATGGCGGAGCTTCGCCGAGTCACTGTTGACAACAAGAAAATAGCTGGTGCCATACTTTTTAATCCAGGACCGCCCTGCCCCACCCGTGACACTGTTTACAACTTTGTGGAAGACACATGCAGCGAAAACCGTCACTTGCACTTCTTAGAACACTTTCGTAGATTGACAATACACCACAACCAAAAATTCATCAAGAAGCATATCTCACTTCGTTAACAACTCAAAAGCTCTCGAGCAATTAAAGCACACCGATGCAAGAGCTAAGAAAGTCAATAAAAACGGAATTTAAAGTGAAACGTGAAGTGCTTGAGTTGAACGCCGACAAACTCGTGTCCGGTATTAAACTTTTTAGGGGGAAGAAATAAGGTTTACTCGCACAATAAGGTTTGGGTTTCGCTCTCACACTTCGTTACGAATTCTTCAAAAATACCCAATCTAAGGATCACAAGGCTAGCCATAAGAGAAATAAGTACCCCCACTTTATCACTCGAGATATTCTTTGACACGCCATCACAATAAATATCACAATTGTAACAATTGAGATACTCATTTATAATGAATTTATTCATGTGTTGTTACTTAGGAATGTAGTAGTATAACTGATACTAATATTTTCAAATAAAGGAAGTATGTCGCGTATTTGTTACTTGTGAACCATTGATTTCCTCCACGAATCATTCTCTAGTTTAATAAATGACACAGAACATAACACGTTTAGGTAGCAGATACATCCGATTCAGCCTCAAGCTAGAATTTTGAACAAGAAAAAAATCTGATACGCTTGCTAATTAAGAATAGTTTATTTTTAAGAGCGTTTGAGAAGCAAAAGCTTCTACAGAAAGTGGAACAATAATAGCGAGAGTGAGAGCACAGTTTTCACCAGCCGAGAGCGGAGCTCAGCGAGCGCATATCGGGAGAGGGATCGCTGGAGACCAAAGCCAAAACCCCGCGGCGCAGCATAACGCAGGTGCCATACATCGGCATCTCCATTCTTTTTTTAAGAATAATGAAAGAAGCCATTTATCACGTCAAGAAATTAACAGAAGGAACACGTTAAAGAGATCGTGCAGATACCGCCCTCTTAAAGAAAACTGTACGAATAAAAAAGTTATAAAAATAGAAGTTGGAGGCGGCAGATTGAGTCATGATAGAAAAGGGGGAATCGTTGACATTTCAGTTCACAGTTCTTCTAAATTTGAATTTTAGCTACAGTAATTGGAATAATTAGCCCTATTCTTTATAAAAAAAAACAGAATAACTTCACACTAACTGGATAATTTATCTACAAGCCTGAGCTGGGAAAACAAAATCAACATAACCTTGCTAATCTCGTGTAAGATAATACTACGGCCGTTACATCGATATCGATAATATCTCAAAATTTCCAGAAATATAACAAACCAGTAAATCTCCAGCGCATATTCAAGCGACGAACGATAACATGGCATACGTGAAGGAATGTCGTAAGAAAAACTCCTGAAATTCAACGCCCTTCTATACAGGATTCACATATGCATAACACATGCCATTACTTTGATCACTGAGGTATCGGTATACTGGTCAAACGCAGTAACCCTGTACAAAATAGGATAAATTTATGGTACACACGAGCAACCAATTCAATAAGTTCTGGTACAAGATCATCGTCATCGAATTACCTTTGCAACGAGCGAGTCAACATTCAGCACCGTGATAAGTTAAATTAATAGTTTTGGTATTATTCCCAACCAGAATGAAGATATGCACACATCAACCACTTACAGTCCGACCAAGGTCACTTATTAAGTAAATCTACCGATGCGTAATAAATAAGTGCAAGAAGAAAGAAAACCTATTGTACTCAACAATACTGCCTCAATCAACTCAATAAAAAGCGTAGAAGTTAAACACACTCAACACAGAGACAAAAGAAGTCTAGTTTGTGGATACGAAAAAATTCACTTACTGGACAGGATATGGAAGCATGTGACTAAATTTTTAATGAAATACTTTCAGGTCTCATGACACGCAATATGAAACTAATGAATAGAACAAACAAGCTTCCAATCGCTAGGCTGAAACAAGTACTCCATGATTCAACAAGGTGATGACTAATAACCGAGAAGTAAAATTGAATATTATTCGTTTAAATGCAAAACATAATTTCAAGGTAAATTGAAAAGTTCTCTTGACCGCCGATAGAACCTTTGAACAATGGAGTATCTCTTTTAACGATACTTCATTTGGGACTCGTTATGGTACAGCTTTGGACGGTCACTCAAATGATGTTTGCTGACGTCACCCCACCGCGGCTGCAATTCGCTTCGCTGAAGATTAATTCGACCAATCCTGTTAGTTCTGCCAGATGAGCCTGTCCCATACAGTGACCAGTCGCTGAGAGAGCAATAATTTAAAAGTCAACATAGGAATCATATGAAATGAATTGCATTCTTCAAACAAAACTCCATACTAAAAACCAGTATCATTGGCTGCTTTCGCGACAAGTATACTTGCAAATAAAGCAATATATAAAAACCGTAAAAAAGGCAAGTTTACAAAATGGCTTTAAATTTTTGCCCCGAGAAAAGGACGCGGAGATAAAAGAATAAACTATTTTGAAATATATTGAAAAAAATACATTTCATGAATAAAAAATGCCGAATTGAGATTTCCATTAATAACATACAACTGGAAGACAATATCCAAATAGAATAGTATTTCGAAATTATTCTAGACCAGAAGCACACTTTTAGCTAAGAACAGTAGCGACAGGAGGCAGTTTCAACACCTGGGAAAGATGAAGCGAGTCTAAAAGCCTGCACACCGGAGACAACACTCGTGTCGGAGAACTTGTTCGAAGCAAGTCTCTGCAGAGTGGAAGAGAGAGGAGACTAGCTAAGACAACAGCCTATCTAATCCCCAGACGACATCTATACAAGACTCAAGTAACAAGCCTTAATGGCTACGGATGACGTAAGCAGCACAGTGTACATCTGGGGTCACTAATCCGCACATGTGGACGGGCAAAATTAGCATGCCACCCCAAATCACAATAAAAAACAAAGCCTACTCAGGAATACAAATTGCTGAAGTAAAGGCAATGATAATCGCCTCACTCGTACCTCCCTAGGGGGTAGAGAGTGAAAAGTACAGTCATCTCATCGCTTGGAGATCAAGCAGGTCAAGGGCGCACTGTAAAAGAACAAACTGACATTGATATTCTGTGTGCGCTTTTAAGACTCAGTCGCAAGGAAACTTCACAAAAAGCTGACGTGAGATCAGTCAAGAAACAAAAATAGGCAAAAATTGTTAGCATGAAACATCAAAATAAGTTTTACAATGAGGTAAAAAATTTCCTTAGCTGAAAACGATAACTCAATGGTCACTAGGTAAATCGCACAGTTAAATTATCTTCTAAAGGAATATATTGCAAGTGAGATAGGCAGAGCAATTAACAAAATAATTACAAACATTGAAAAATTTTCAGAAGGACGGGCAGAAATGTCAGTTGCGAATCCAGAAATCGAGGAAAAATGTCAGGACTTGCCACGTTAATCCGATCGCCAAGTTTACCAGACACCCACAGCGTATCCAATATCCGCAAAAAAACACAAACTTAAAAAAGCAAGTTCATTACGCAGGCATGAGGGTCATTGTCAAGGGACGGCCGCACGAATCAAATTTGGCTAGGCCTATTGCCAGCAAGTCGTGCAGCGCAACTGGGCACAGACCACGCTGTAGGAGCGCATCTATAAAGACTTCCTGACGAGCCTGACCAACACGCCCTTCAATTGAAGCCAACATTAACATCTTGTACAACACTGGAATAGTGCGTAACACTAAAAATTTAATCTGTATGTGTGTTTATTAACTAGAATGGGTCAAATAATCATTCGTAATGTACCGAATAATTTACATTTTTCGTAATTAAACAGATTTCAGAAAACCCTGGAGAATTGTCAGTCCTACATAAGAAAGGAGCCAGATGAAACACATTAGGTAATGTTTAGTGAACAAGAATTTACATGAAAATGTTCAAATAAAAATGGAAATAGGAACACAGGGTGGCAAAGTATTGGGAACATAACATTCAACTATATTAATACTTAGTATTATGGCCCTCATTAGCTACAACCTCACGCCGGTGATGCTTGTACGTAGAGATGAGGGTTTTGCAGAAGTCAAGAGGTATTTTCTCCCATTCTTCAAGGCAG
>VOMN01127033.1:0-27163 GCA_014899125.1 Orchestia grillus
GCACTGTAATTGCTATATTAAGAGATATTATCACGCTTCAGTTCTCGTACTTAGGAACGAATTTAGAATCACCATCCGAAGTTTTAACGAGACTTCCACGTGTACTTTTAAGATTGTAATCATACAAATCCCAATTAGAAGTTCCATCGAGACTTTCATGTTTTAATTTTACGGCTGTAGTATTACTAATTGAAAAACCGTACGTTGCATACTTTGTATGTGACTTATTTCGGAATAAACTATTTTTATTTCTTTTCCTTCTTTCTCAGAGTACTATAAAAATAACTTTAATGCTTCTGCAAGCCCCAGTTAAGCCTTTAGACGCGCGAGAGACATTTTTCCCACGGTATGCACTGCTGGGCGCACACTTTACGCTTCGTGTTGTCACGCACTCCCCAGGAATTGAACAAAATCGTCCGGATTAGGCAGATGAGAGATTTAGCCCCTCATTATTTCAGGTCAACGGTGGGCGTTATGGACAACATGGTGGTCAACTTTGTTGTCAGCATTATTGTTATCAATGTTGTCCAGATTGTGATCCTCATTATGTCACCATTATGTTCAACAATATGGTCACCATTATGTTCAACAATATGGTCACCATTGTGTTCAACATCATATTCACAGTTCTGTTCAACATCATGTTCATCGTTATGCTCAACATCATGTTCATCGTTATGCTCAACATAATGTTCATCGTTATGCTCAACATAATGGTCATCGATATGTGCAACATAATGGTCACTGTTATGTGCAACACAATGGTCACTGTTATGTGCAACACAATGGTCACTGTCATGTGCAACATAATGGTCACCGTTATGTGTAACATAATGGAGGTCCCGACTGTGTTCAACATTACTGTTGACGCATCAAGTGCGAGACCGTAGGAAGAGACTTCTTTGCACTGCTTCATTTGTCATTTCAATCGTGCAAGCAGCCTCGAAATTTTATTCCGTTCAACAAACAGATCTCGAAATGACTGTCCAGCCTATTGCTACAATTTGCTCCTATGTAATTATGTGATTCTTTTAACCGAAGAAAACGTACTGAACATTTCAAAGAACATTGAAACAAAAGAACAGGATTATTCCCTTAGGGCTTAGATAATATGTCCGTGAAATATCTCATATTGCGCCTACAAATGGATACAGTGCGTAACAAGAGCGTTAAGTGTTAGGACCAGACGAACCTGTGATATTCGGTATTCCTTCGTATGAAACTATATCTTCCATCACACATTTCTTGTGTGATAGAAGATTCCTCCAGTTACAAAAAAATTCATCTGATTTTTTACTAATCTTACGTAGCAGGATATGGTCGTAAATGCGAGCGTGACGCTGTTGTGGAGGTGACGTGAGAATTGCAGAAACTAACGAGAGCTAAAAAAAAGCCTTCAAATTTAATAGGAATGTAGGCTCCAGGAGCTCCTCAATCGGTGGCTTGCTCATCTCAATTTATCATTTTCTTGAAACTTGTGCCATTATACAGCAATTCGCATAAAATGACAGTAAGATATTAAAACGTACGTTGTTTCTGAGGTGATTCTATCGTTCTCTCATCTTGGTCGCCCCTAAACACACTGCAGAGTTACTTGAACATTAAATAGGTTAAAATTATCAAATTGCAAGTATAAATTTTTAAAATATTTTAAATAATTGAAAACAAAATTCACGGAAATTGAATAAACAAACGGAATGTGCAGCGTGCAAAATAATGCTGATTGTTACATTTTCAGATTAAATTTTTAACGCATCTAACCGATTCACGCGACCTGATCGACCGATTTTAGTTAGATCAGCAGCCTGTAGCGCTGCAGTCGAAGGACCGAAGGTGAAATTCGCATCATAAAAAGTCGAAATTTACTCAGAAAAAAACGAAATTATAATTGCATTTTTTTATCTTATTGACCCTGAGATTTTTAACTAAATTCATAAGATTCATTCATATTCCTGAATTCATTCTAATTCTTGAAAAATATTCGTGTGTATAAATTACTGCAAATCGAACTTTTGCTGCATACCAAGTACACATTAATTTTTGATTCAGAAATCCAAGCGAGTTTTAGAGCGCAGGTCTTCCCTGACAGCATGCATGCACTCCATTAATTGGTCTGCTCCTGTGACAAACTTTCGATTTATCGATCACACCGTCAGACCCGTCGCATGGACTGCTTCTGGCCGGACACTCCTTTTGCTGTGTAACGTTAGGCGCTGGAATTCCCTTGCAAAGAATAACTATTTCGTCGCTCCACAACAACAAAATTACCGCTAAACATCAAGTTTTTCCTGCCCGCGACACCTCTGTAAGACGCCTTATTACCGCTTGCCTCAGTCGTCGAGAAATGCAAGCTCTTCTTGCAGCTCGTTGCTCGCGTATCTGCATCGTTGCAATTCATCGTGCGTTGTCCACCTGAAACTGATTTATTGCATCTAGCAAGCCCCTCTCCACCGAATGAAGACCGCATGTATTCCTACTTCATAAGTTTCGCGCGTTCGAACAGCAGCCGCTTTATTAACATTCCTGCTACCAGTTCAAACAGATTCTACTTTATCGTACAGTGATCCAGTCACTCGTCTGAACAACTGGTGCTTTGCATGTGACGGCTGCACATTATTGACCACAGACTTCCGTGCCGTTCATCTTCGTGTCATATCTGGAAAATAATATTGTGTATTCATAGTCGGCTGTTGGTGCCCGGAGATAACTTTCTTTTTTCATGGGTGCAATTTAAAATGTTACGCAGAATATATCCGCTACATAAGGAAGGTAGTTGCTATTTATGAGGAAATTATCATACATTACTCATCAAGGAAGAGGCATAACAGGTATTTCGCTGACTTGCTCCAACTACTGCGAACACACTCTAGCGTCGAGCCTCGAACGTTTTATAATCTACCACTGTTATTTTGTCCTGATTTCACTTCGCTGTGAAGTCTTAAATACTCTCCGAGACTTCCAAAGGTGAGCCAAGTGGCTTGCTTTGCGACCACAGCGCCAAGAACCCTTTATGGACATTTTATCAGTTTCATTTTATTTCTGCGAATCACTAGAAGGCAAACTGTAACAGTTGACAGGAGAGTGGCGATGCTCGAGTTCTCGTGTGGTACAAGGCAGCTCGGTCGAGGAGTTGCTAGGCTGACTGAGGCGGGTGCGGGGCAGCAAGAAGCACGCATTCAAGCTAGTAAATGACAACATTTTCCCCATGTAGTAAATCATAAAAAATAAATGCATTATTTGAAATATTACTGTGCACATGAAGGTAATAGATGCTGAGTGTAATCCCTATCTTGAGGCTTCCATTGTCTTTTTGTCGTTGCAAAAACGTAAAGAATTGAAGATATTTGCCCAGTGTAACTTGCATGTCTGTGCATCATTCCGAGTCTCAAGCACAAAATCCTCTGCTAAGTAAATAATGTTAACGGAAATTTCTGTGCAGAATTTTTCTAAACTCCTTTTCGGTTTTTTATTTCAGGTAACGTACTGTGTACATGTAATGGGTATAATATGAGTATATGTAATGCATGTCCATATTTAATGTATTTAATTCGTGTTGCGTGTGTACTCCATGTAATGTGCATAATGAAATGAATACAATGCGTGTAATGTACGTACTATGCATAATGTACGAACTATGCGTAATGAAGGTTATATACGTAATGTATGTATTGTATACAGTGAGCGTAATGTATAGAATGTATGTAATGTATGTGTTGTAAATCGTGTACGTAATGTGTATAATGTACGTATGAAATGTACGTATGTAATGTATGTGTGAAATGGGCGTACGTAATGTACGTATGAAATGGGCGTACGTAATGTACGTATGAAATGGGCGTACGTAATGTACGTATATAATGTAAGTATGTAATGAAATTATGAAATGTACGTATGTAATGTATGCATGTAATGTGCATAAGTAAAGCACGTATGTGATGTAAGCGTGCCCCAGTAGAATGCCCTCACGGCCGACACTGCTGCCCACAGGCCTGGGCCCTGAATCCCCAAGTTACCCCAGCTGCCGATGGCATTCGTGCCTACAGGAGCAGGAAAATAATAACGCTCAAAAATTTGAAACGAGCGTACTCGTCGCAGCGAGTTTTTATGGACGCAGCGGGCTACCGCTGCCCAGCCTCTGCGCATGCAGAGTTTAAAACGATGCCGCCTTTTATGCGAATTGCAGTGAAATGAGACCTGCGGGTTCCTTTTGTGCAGCGATGTTACAATGGAAAATACGAAAAATATGAACTTTCATTTGTTCTTTTCGTTAACTTAGTTATCACAGATTATCTCGCTGCTGCAAAATGGAAGGTCGTAAAAGGTTTCTGAAAACGATTCAATCCTTCTGTCGTGGTTGCCGAAAAATTATTTTTATTTCACGTCTTAAATAGGTTGCGGTGTGGGGGATGAAATTAACACTTTCGTTCGAATATTAAAACCGTTAATTTTGCCTTGAATTGACCTGGCCCGTGGTGCCGCTACAGTGCTGCTATATCATTGAATTAAGGTCAAAATAATCAAACTCAAAAGTATGCAAATCAAAAAAGAAAATTTTGAAGATATTGAAAAAAAATTAAAAAACGATGAGAGGGTATGGTGACGCCCCTGCATCAGTAGGGAATGTGAAGGACGAAGTGGCCATATTGAATAGAGGAGCTCCTCTATTCGTGGTACTCATCACGCTTGATGGCGCACGTGGGAACGGTCGCGTATGACGAGTCGCGTATGACCACGCGGCTCCGCTGTGGCTCTCGTCATGAGATGGTTCGCATATGCAAATTTTGCGTACAGAAAATCGCTTGCGCGGTAGAACACCGCAATACTTAGCCTTCCTTATCCACAGTTGATTTGAAATTGCTCCGTACTGTTACGTTTAACGATGTTTACAAATTTTTGAGGGGCAGTGCTGCTAACATAGTTTTGAGAGGAAATTGAACACAAACGCACATTTCCTTGTTCATAAACACACTCAACGTGTGTTTTGTTACGCAGAAGCTTGAATCGGCAGTTGCTTGAGGCAGGCATCGTTCACATCTCGGGGAGAATATGGCGTCAATTATTCTCAGTTTTGCTATATACTATATGAATGACTTACAGCTATTATTTAAAAAAAACTGATCCATTCAAACTATTGTGTTTAGTAGAAGCTTGTGTTCTTTAATGCGCTTCAATATATTCATCAAATAAAAATTACGTGTACAAGTTGAATTCAATGAACATTCCTACATACATACCTTAAAAAAACAATGAATATCTCAGTGCATATTTTATAACGATTTCTATACGCCTGTACATACAATTAGTCTCCAGTCTGGAAGCTATATTAAATATACCAACATTCCATCGTAGCTCAAGGCTGCAAAGTACCCAGGCCTGTAATGTGCACGAATATTTTGAGGAATAACTTTTATGCTCGAGGCAGAATTTTACACTGGCGATGCAGCGATTAACTGCAGATTTCTATCGCACAATACTTGTATTCATTGAGTCGCTCTCTATTTTCCTTTATTTTACTTATTTTCCTCTATAAAAACTTGTGCGAAATGCCGCGAAAATATCGAAGTCATTCACTCGTGTTATGAAAAGGCTGTTCTTCTCATTCGATATTAAAAGGCGTCGAATGCTTACGGCCGCTTCAGACTGATGCGTGGCACTTGGGCAAATTTGTTCAGCAATCCTTGGTATATAAATACAATTCCCGAGCTGTCCTAATCTCAATTCCATAAATAGTTTACCATGCAAACTTGAAATGAAATTTAAATAGAAAAAAATATACATAATCACGAAAAATATAACATCGGCCGTTAAGCTCTAATATAATATTAATAATGATGATAATAATAATAGTAATAATTCATTAATTTATCTTTCTGAGACAGCACGAAGAGCCGTTAGGTTTTGCCGTTCGATGGTTGCAGGCAACTGGAGCTCTCAAGTAGTGCTGGAGCGACGCATGCAGCGCCATAGCGAGCTCTAGATTTGAACTCGTGAACCATTGCTTTTTCATTGAATGTTTTCTGGCTGACAAACCTCCATTTGACTGAAGCTACAAGCGTTAGAAAATATTTCACATTGTTTAAATCTCAATAAAAATTCAGAGTTCTTATTTGCGAAGCTTAAGATACTTTTATGTAGGTAACCTTGAGTCTTTCTTTCCCTCGATGTCTTTAGTCATCAGCATATTTCGACTGATCTTCGTACAGCTCGGATAATTTGCATGGAATGTTATTGATGCAAACTTTCGCGATGAATTAAGCTCCCCCAATAGCCACTCAGCTATCGCCCAGGTAGACTTTTCAAGAGCTTTGGAACTTACATTGACAGTTATTCCATTCCAAGCTAAGCGACCGTCTTTTATTCTCCCGGCTACGAGAACACTTTAAACATTTAATGTCTCAAAAAAAAATCCGTGATGCCGTGCAAATGGGACCGTGTGGCGCCCCCTGGCTTGCTGCGGTAATCACGTCGGTGTGACCAATGATGGAACAAGACCTAGTATATGACAGTAGGAGTGCTTGCAGATGTCCAACCGACACACAATATAGAGTGCCTGTCGGAGCCACTCCGTCGCCGTCTAAATAAAGAGAGTAAGACATCGCGCTCCCCTTCCAGCCAAGTGCTAGCGGGAGCACATGCGGTGATAATCACGTTGGTGTGGCCAATGTGCTATGATATACGGCTAATGTGCTTGCAGGGGCTCTTCCTCCACACAATAGAGGCGGCTGCCGAACGTCCTGAAGAGCAAAGATACCCCGCCGGCTTAGCGACACAATTAGGGAGACGGAGGCAGGTCCAATGATGGAGGGAGGGCGGTCGACCCACAATAGGGTGGGATCATCACTACGAGGACTTAAAGAGTGACGGCTATTGTCGTCATTTTTAGGGAGACACACCATAATGTAAGCCCGATGGGAACTGCAGCTTATGGCGCTCGTGATACCCGTCTTCAAAAGGAAAATGGCATCCTCTGCTCGAAAGCTCGGGCAGGAAAAACGGATGTGCCGGCTTTGACGCGCGTTGTCAGAGGGCTGCTGGTCCAAATGCAGGGCTAGGTTTTCAGACTGACGCACTCATATATGTCTGTTCAAGTTTTTAATAAATATGTACTGTGCATACGGATCTGTGAAATACTGATTTACTTCTACAACTTCATCTGAAATTGAACGAGGACTCGGTATCTCCTCACTGAGACTCATTCAGCCTGCTTTTTATAAATCTGTTATTGAAGCTGTATAATGCATAGTAAACAAAATTATACAGATATTATGGCACCCAAGTGGGATGGATGCTCTTGAAAACCGTCCGTGACGAAATTATTTTACTATTCTATCGTTGGTTAAAGTTGGTAAGCGATAATACTTATGATAATAATGCTGTGTACTTGAGAACTAACTTTAATAATAGCTTCAACCCTATGAGCGCGTAAAAACTCCCAGGAAAATAAATGTTAATATTTTTAAGCCATTTTCTTGCCTACCTACAAACGCCTCTTTAAATCAGTTATCAATGAATCATCATGGCGCTAAATATGAGTTTGAAAAGACAAAAATTGCCAGTGATTTATCATACATCATTTATATCAACCTTGCCTAAAGTACGCATTTCTTATACACGAATGAAAGATGTTTCTAGTATATAAAATCATTAGAGAGAAGGAACATGAAATGCTTCATGTTCTTTCTCCGTAATACATTAAGGAAAATGCTTCTGGCGTACAAAATCGTCACAGATTAGTGTCAGTGTCGTCATTTCGTGTTTTTTATTGTGATCGCCCTTTATTTTACATTGCAGGAGAAATGGACCAGAACGGATCAACACTGTCACCAGAAGCCTCACCTGCCGGTTTGGAAGAGCCTGGCTCACCTCCTCAAGAACCGTCTCTAGAAGACGAGCATTCTCCAGGCCTCCCTGCCCACGACTACTTCGGTGCACGTCCTCAACCTCTTCACCAACAAGCTACTCAAGAACTCGATCAAATTCTTGATTATTCCAATACTTCTCCTCCACATCGCACGTCTCCCAAGTCGTCGCCGAGACGAGTGCGAACACCGCCGATGTTGAGACATCAAAGAGACTCCTTGAATGATTCTCAAGAGGACGGTAACAATAACATGAAGCCCTTCAACATGGAACATGGGCAAGCCTCTGACAGAAATTCTTCCGCTGACCTTCCCCATGTTGAAACTGAGTTGAACGACGTGAGGTTGGGGATGCCAGCAAATGCCAATGCAGAATTGGTGCACCAGCTTCTGATGAACGCATCACGCTTAACCGATCACAATTCAGCGTCCAGCTCTCCCATAGAAAACGTGAACAGCGCTTTGTTAGCAATATCGCGATTAGCCGCCGCTTCTTCTCCTTCTAGCGACTTGGGGAATCCCATTGAAAATCCTCACATTTTTCAAGCGTTGTTAGCGATGCAAAGTCAGCAACTTATGCAGTTTCAGATTCTCCAAAAAATTCAAACTCAAGTTGCTCTTGAAAAAGCTAAAATCAACAAGTCCCATAGAAAGAAAGAAGGCCGCAAGTCTCCGGAGTCACAAAGCTATGGCGCGCCACACCCGATAATGAACATGGTACCACAGACGAGTAAAGCTTCCGACGATCCGAGTTCAGCAGGATCTGGTCTCAGTGATTTAATGAAACGTTTTCAGGTTCCAAAACAATCTGAAAGAAACGAAACTCGTAGCAAAAGCCCCATTGATGTAAAAATTCGGCCTTTCTCACCTCCTTTGACTGCTTCTAGCATTGCATCATCAGTGATTCAGCCAGATGAACCTCCGACCTCCAATGCACCTAATACCCTTGAAATGTTACAGCGAACTACCAATGAAGTTTTGAACAATGCTTCTCAAGGTATTTTGACTAACCGCTTGATTGACGATTACAGTAACACAGAAGGCAAAGATCCGTACTGCAAACATCGATGCCGTTATTGCGGCAAAGTCTTCGGAAGTGATTCCGCTCTTCAAATTCATGTTAGGTCTCACACAGGAGAACGCCCATTTAAATGCAACATTTGCGGTAACCGATTTACTACAAAAGGGAATCTAAAAGTTCATTTCCAGCGGCATGCGCAACGATTTCCAAACGTCAAAATGAATCCTAATCCAGTTCCCGAGCATCAAGACAAACTATTCCCTCCTCTTCTTGCTCAGTTGGGAGAACTCGACACTGATAACCCTGCGCCGACTGGTCCGCCAAATCCATTCGGGCCTCTAACTTCTCCTTCAGGTGCTGCCGCTCCTCCCCCGCCTCCAGCAATACAGCCATCAATACCCTTTGGTATTTCGCCTCATTTTCTGAAAAACAGTCCTGTTCAACTTTTTCAAAATCCAATACTTAGCTCATCTTTTGACCGTTCTTTCGAGAAACGTCACGATCTAGAAACTCGAGATCCTAGTGAAGACAGAGATTCAAATCCACCAACTGAAAAAGCTAGATCGGAAAGGTCTTTATCTCCTGAACCCATGCAAGAAGAAGAACAAGCTGATTTTCCACCCAATGTTAAAGAAGAGCAGGAAACAATGGATACATCAGATGAAAGAGAACCAACGGAGTTTGGAGAAGGGAACGAGAGCAAAGAAGAAATTGCGGCAAGAACAGATAATGAAATGAATGAGCACTCAAGAGACTCGGAATTCCTCAGGCCAGTTTCTGGAGACATCCGCATCAGAGGCGATCAAGAACTTAAAAGCGATCGTGAATCAGTCATTCCGAAAGAAGAAAGAAGAGAAGAAGCGGAAAAAAATGAATCAATCCCTCAAATGCCCGACCATTTTTTCGACAAAGCACATCAACGACCCTTAATGCCACAAATGTCTTTCCCTCCATTCTTTTTTCCGGGCATGTCGTTTCCACTTCATCGTCCTTTGTTCCATGGAATGTCACCTCCTTTCCCAGCTTCAAACCCTACTCCGCCTCCGAGTTTCCCCATTCCACCGGGAGTGGATCCCGCCAAGGACCCTAATATCTATAACAACCTATTGCCTAGACCAGGAAGTACTGATAACTCGTGGGAAGCGCTAATCGAAGTCGAAAAGAGTGACAAAGCAGCTCGGCTAGAGGAGCTCCAGAAGCTGGAAGGAAAAAAGATTGATCCTAATCAGTGCATCATTTGCCAGCGAGTTCTGTCCTGCAAGTCCGCGCTGGTCATGCACTACCGGACGCACACGGGGGAGCGCCCTTACAAGTGCAAAATCTGCCAACGAACTTTCACTACAAAAGGTAATCTGAAGACCCATATGGGTGTTCATAGAGCAAAGCCCACGATGAGAATGTCTCATCAGTGCCCTGTCTGTCATAAGAAATACACAAATTCCTTAGTTCTTCAACAGCATATCAGAACACACACAGGTGAAGCCACGGATCTCAGCTTAGAACAAATTGCCGCCTCTGAAATACGAGATGACTACCCACCCTTATCGGGTGCTGCTCAGCCTCCTTTCATGCCCTCTGGCCTACCACTGACAAATCCTTTTCTGCAAAGTATCGTTCCCCCTTTTCCAATGAGGCCAAAGTTGCAGATGGGTGCGAATGGATTACGGCATCCAGTATTCCCCCAAGATGAAGAAGATGAAAAATTTTTGAGAATGATGGGCTCTTCTCGATCTTCGTCTACTGGCAGCTCTGAACAACGCCCTGGAGATGATCCAAACCAGCCTCGGGAAGATTCGAGAACCAACGGTGCTTCTCCGCGACCTTCCATCTCTCCATCCCCGTCGGACTATTCGGAGATAAGTTCCAGCGCATTTAACAGTCAGTCGTCTCCACCGTCAGAACGTGCTCCAAACTCCACCAACAGAGGAGATAGTCCCACCAACTCGTGCCACAACACTGAGCCAGCCTCTGATGACAAAGACAGCAGCTATCATTTTGATCCTACGACGCCAATGCCCACATCGAGCAGTGCCCCACTGGACCTCGCAGCCCCGACCACCACCCACCCCGCCACCTCCTCTCTTCTGGGAGGGTTCTTCCCCGGCGCGATGACCCCCCACCGCTCCACCGCCGGTCTGTCCAACCCCAACATTCCCAGCTCACCTTTCTTCATGCACAATTTCCACGGTGAGCATTTGAAATACGGTGTTATACTTGTAGTTTAACTTTCGTTTTACGTATGTCATCATTAGCAATTTTGCGGGAATTTATCAAATTGTGCTTTTCTAAGAAGACGCTACCCGAGCGCGAAGATGGAAAACAGTGACGTGCGTTTGAAATTTGATGCTATTGAAAGTATAAATATTTTTTAAGTTTTGGAAGTGAGTGATGTCTTTTATTATGAGAGCTTTAGCCCAAAATATCAATATTTAAAAAAGTTGGTGATGAAAAATTTCAACTATTCACCGTACTTAGTCGAATTGTATTTTTGAAGTATCTAATGTATAATGAGAAGATTTTATCAATAATAAAGTTCATGCATAATTTTGCATATAACAAATTTCAATCTTCCCAAATTCACACTTGTATTTCTTCGAATGAAAATGTAGACGCCCATAACCGTATGTTTCCGCCAAACTGACGAGTATAAAAATGCTGCCGCCCAGCCGCTCGAGTTAACCCCAGAATTTTGCCAATCGTAGTTTTCGTGAAATATCGTCCTCTGAGAAAGTAAGTTCGAGTCCTGAGCGTGCTCGCATGCCCCACCTGCTGAAATTCTTGGCCAAATCCACAAAATATACCCGAAAATTTTGGCCGGAACTTGCCAATTAAAATTTTTGAGCAAGTCTAAAGAATTTTCTTGAAATTTTTGCTAAAGATTTTCTGCAAAAATTGTCGAGGAACTGTACAGAATTTTCCTGAAAATGTTTGCCACAATTTAACTAATATAATACGAGAGCAAGCCTACATAATTTGCCGGACTCTACCCAGCTCCTATGCCGGTCGTTGCCCACTGCATGATAAAAATTGTTAGCCGTTTCTGAGATTGTTGATCACTGTAATTTCTCTGTATGTTGTAAACTTATATGCAAAATAATGTGTTTTGTTATTTTGTGCAGTTATTTTAATAGTGATTTAACATAGAAACATATGCACAATATAAAAATAAATACTTTGTAGAGTTAACTGACTACATAAAAGTGAGACAACGTCGTGACGAATTGACGAGGGGTTTTGCACCAAACAGTCCAGCTTTCTGCATTAGTGAAGTTCATTTCCATTGATTAAACTAAATTAACGTAGCAGACATTTACGTTTTGGGATGAAATTTGTCTAGGAGGCACACGTGTGATAAAGTCCATTAGCGTTGGCAACTCGCTGCGTCCGAAAAGTGTGTTGAGCCATCAAAATAACAAAAGAAAATGTAACCAACAAATTTCTACTTATTCATCGCCATAGATAATTCCAGAGGTAGATCATACCGTATGTTACATCAAACACAACGAACAAATTAGCGAAACACTCGCACGGCGTCAGCTGTCGTGGAGCCCAAATACCTAACGACGAAATGTTAGTTACTTGTCGGATGGTGGAGCCCACTTCTGGAGATGGAATAGAAATAACAGCAGTCGAGGACTGCTGGAAACGGAGCTCAGCGGCCACTCAAAAGTTGAGCTTTCCTGTCAGAGTCACGTGGTCGTGTCCGGCATGAATGTGGAGGTGCCATAAATTATGGTCGAGCTCCAGAAGAGGTGCTGGATGCCCTTTGTGATGGAGCACGCGACTGGGCCTTCATTTTCACAAACTATTCGAAAGTTTCTTGTAATGCGTCCTGGACTTGACAATGCTCGATATTTTCCATTGTGATCTCGAGCTTTCACAATCCGAGCGAGAAAATCGATGAGAAATGGAATGAAATTAATCTAATGAAGGGAGGATTTGCCATCGATTTTACAGCCTGGGTTTTGAGTTGACCAGATGGTCCTCTGAGAGCTCAGCATCGCGCCTCAACCTATTTCTCGAATAGCTTTGCTTCTGGTGAAGATTTAAATACTAGCAATGTCAATTCTTATTTCGGAGAATACAGAAATTACGTGAAAAGTCAAGTTAAATTCCTCTGTCTTCAATTCTTTAAAATTTTGCCCTTCTTACTGAACAGGATTATATCCAAACTTCAGAGCACAAACTCTCGTTTAAGTACAGTACGTTAGAGTGTGTTTGCCATGTACAGAACGTAATTAGCTAGAATGCATATACGATATACTTAGTCACCGGCCAGAGCTGTGCTCGCAACTCGTGTTACTGTATCGCGTGTCCGTGAAACTGCTAAGTATTGGCAACGTCATTTGTGACAGCGTTTTCCTGTAGATTACGAGATCGACTATGGATGTGGTATTTTACTGGCTATAAATTCTTAGATACAGGGAGGTATCATATTGTTAAAATTTCTGATTTCCATCGGAGAATGAGTTACCATGAATTATTTATAGCGACAATGATTTCATTAGTTTCATTTGATGATATGTAACATTGTTGTTGAAGTAATAATATACATGTAATCAACACGTCTTGCATCGACTTTGAAAAGTCTGTCGAACTTTTTCGGTGCTAATTTCTGAATAGTTGAATCACAATGCAATAGTTTAATACATAGTCTGTATGAATATTCTGACGTTTCATGAAGTTCAATAGCCGGTTTTCTTCCTTTCATGATATAACTGATGAAATAATGAAAACGTAATGAAAAAATCTCGTCTATGAATGAAATCATGCTACATGGGGAATAAAACTATCCAATTATTTTGAAAAAACAAGACATCTCATGTTGCAAATAATAATAAACCGTGCTAGCATCACTGAACAAAAATGTTCCAAAGTTCATACAATTGAGTCAGTTTCCTCTGTCTAGCGGGGTTCCCCGCTCATCATTTCAAAATGCGACAAGGTTGGCTTCCATCTAGCGAGAAAGAATGACCCAAATCGTTACTTTATTCACATCATAATTTCTAAGCTTTACTTTTCGTTTTCTATGAATTTCCTACATAATCACGTTGATTTGGGCTAGGTTAAAAATTAGGTATTCATTGGAGTGATATAAGTTTCATTTTCTCAATTTGTAATTGGAATAATGCTGCAAGAATACGATTGATAAAATCTCACAAAATGATAGCATATCACTAAAATCTCAAAATTCAATAGCTCATGAGACCAGAGAAGCCTTCTGTAAAATATTTGTGAAACATATGTTATTCGCCCTGTTACACCTGTTATCCACTTAGAAATAACATTTCACTTTTACATTTGCGAGGCACTTAGCAGAACTTTCAAGCCCAGCAATATTGACAATGTTCATGTTCTGATGATGCCTCCTTGTTTGTGTTCAGTTGGGTCATCCAACGGAGCCGGGGGGGCGGCGCCGCAATTCCCTCTGTCTTCCCTGCAGGTGGGGGCCGGGGGGGTCCCGCGCCCTGCCCCCCTCGCGGCCACACAACATGTGGGGTCTGCATGAAGGTCTTTTCCTGCCAATCTGCCCTCCACATCCACTACCGCACCCACACCAAGGAGCGGCCCTACCGGTGCCGCGTTTGTGATAAAGCTTTCAGTACAAAGGTGAGACACTTCTGCACTGTGCTGCGTCCTTGAGTCTACCGTTGTGTGACCCATTTACGCTGCAACATGTGCTAGCATAGGTACACCATTGCTTGCTTCGAAATAGCATACCAACTTATGATCATTTGTGTTCGTCGCGGTTGATTATAACATTGATGGAAAGTAACGTTATTTCAGCGACAAATATTTGTTTGAGCATTAACTGCATGTTTTTATTTAAGCACACTACATGTAGAAGCTTAACTGTTACTAGTTCGTATAGCCCGAGCTTTAAATAACTTGTTGACGTCAGCAGCGTACCAATGTTATGTCCTACATAAAGGTTTTTTTATTCAAATTATCCAACGTAATGTCGAGGTGGCGCAAACTGTGTATTAGCGTTCGGTGCCGTCACAGAACACCGTAGCGTTCTGTGCCGTCAGTGCTCTGTCTCCGATGATTGCGACCAGTTTAACTATTGGATCACTAACATAATGTAAGCACCATTTGTATATACTGTATGTAAAGTATAATATTACTGGCACAACGTTGATAAAAATGAAAGAATTTCGGCGTTGTACAGCATCGTACAACGACAGACAACCACTACCACATCACTGTCCTGTGTGTGCCCATTGGCGGAGGCTATCTCCAAAGTAATGTAATGTTCTGTTGCTCTCAGAATTGAGGACCTAATTATCTTTGTTTACATAACCATCATCTTTCCACCTCCATTTTAAAGGCTTAACTGTAAGTTTCACTTAGACTACGTTGTTTTAGGCGAGATTGATTCGTTCATTGGAATGTATTTGAACAACTTTTCATTCTTTTGTTCACAGGGTAACTTAAAACAACACATGGGCTCTCACAGGCGGAGCTCGCCGTCAACACCAGCTCACCAAAACTCGATATTGAAATCTGAACCAACATCATCCATTCAGGAGAACTTGAGCCCATTCCAATCTCTAAAATCTTCGAATTCTTCAACTGATGAACCATTTTCATCCATTTGTGAAAGCCTTATGGCTGATAAGTTCAAGAGCTTTCATTCAGGGCAAATTCGAAATTCATCTCCGGAGACTGAATTTTCGTCCGTATCTTCGAGCCAAGATCCAGACAAATCTGCCGGAGACCGCCCATCCAAAGGCTTCAACGCTGAATTTGACGTGTCGGTGAGCAAACATCCCTCGAATCTGGCACAAGAAACAGTCGGGAAGGACAGTCCCACCTCGGGCATGTGTCATGCCCCACCACCAGGAGCACACGATCTCCTCCTCTTAGGAAGGGTTCAAGATCTCGTCATGTAGCTGAGCCTCTCGCACGAGACATGCAAACGGAGCTGCCGAGACGAACCCTCTCGGGAGACCTCGAGATGCGAATCATATTCACCGCGTGGGGCTCCAAAGAAGATTTGCGTTTCTCTCGCTGTCCCAGATTCAATCCCTGGATTTGGCGCGTCCTCTCGAAGTCATCTTACAAATTGATCTATTGCCCGCACAGCTGAGGGTGGAGAAATTGGAGACTTCGCTGTGAGAGAGAGGAACTTGAATCTACAATAGGCTTTCAATCGGTATGATGTTCAGAATTTTGCAATGAGTTGCGCTAGTGTTGCATATTCGTTCTGATTTTGATATGGGCAGAGCTCTTTGAGCCCTGGAAATACAAATCAAAATGCAATTTTCTCGCCTGCTTTGCCCTCATCGAGGGTCTACAAAGTCTCAGCGCAGGCTCCCAAAATGTCACCTTACCTTGAATGGTGCGACACCATTAGCGTGACGATGCATAAGAATGGGATTTACTTCTATCTGTAGATGTTGTTTTACAGATAAATAGTTCTTTTGTTCTTAAGAAATATCTTACAGCAAAAGTCACTGTGTTGCTTCCTATTTTGGGTATTTGGATCGCGTAAAATGTTAGTAGTTGCAACGTCGCAGCCTATGCTCTTAAAGTTGACTTTTTGTTTATTTATAATGTTAATATGGCACTAGTTATTTAATCTACGAGTGGAGAGCGGGAAAACAAGGGGTTTCCGATATGAGAGTTTATGTAAGAGTACACAACTCTCCAAGATACCCTGCAAAATATAGATTGCATATAGAGTCAGGCGAACACATATCACAATCTGTATAAAGTGTTAGTGAAAATATGTATAGTGAAATTCAGAACATGTAAAAATACTTTCAGTTAGGCATTGTAAAAACTCGTTAAATACTATAAACTGGCAACGTAAACATACATGTATGCATCTGTGTACATACGCTCGGACATGCTGGCGCTGCAATATAAGTGATTGCTTTTTCTTCTCTGCAATGTCAGTCAACGGTGTAAATCTTGGGTGCTTCTCGACCATTATGGACAAAGCTCAGTTCACATATTGAAATGTATAGAAGGAACTTCCTTTCAGCTCATCAAGGTGCGATAAGTTTCTCGACACACATTGGCTCTTAGCGCGAGTGTCTCTCTTACGCTGAAATGCCCGTCCTCATCCGTATATGTAAGGGGCTAAGCATTTCCTAGAGGAGCATCCTTAGCTCTCATCAACGGACTCAGCATTGCCAGGGTTAGTTACCATTTTAGTTTTCGTCTATTCAGCCTCGGCCACAGAGTAGGCCCGCGTTCGGTCCAATCCTCGCCTTTCAGGCACCTCCTTGATTCCATTGTATCTTCTTTTCCAAGTCGCTTTCTATCTCGTACAGAAAGTTAGTCGTTTTTACCTCCAGAATACTGCTGTGCCACCAGCGCAACGAGAAATTTGTATTGTTGAGCTTTGAGCTTAATTTAACTGTAAAGAGATTAGGTAATGAAATGTTGGCCGTCATCGCTTTAACCTTGAATCCGGGCCTCACATTAACGGCAATCACGCTTATTTTTAGGAACAGTAACTCTGATTAACGCCACCGACTATTCCTCATCCCATCACTCAGGACGTTTTCCATGAACCCGTATTCGTCAAGCCTCACGTTAACGGCAACATAAGGTACAGTACATGCACGTTAAAGCGAGGACGGCCTGTAATATTCATGAATTAAAGGATATTTAATCATCTTCGCGACAGGAATTAAATTTGACACTATTTATAATAATTTACGTATCAATTTGGTAAAGCCGCTTACGTTCGGTGCGAGCCATACACTTGTTATCGTATTTATGTGATTTTTAGGCATATGTTACGTTACTGAAAAAACTGTTGGTAATTTTTCACATTTCAATAATTTATTTACGCACCTTCAAGATCAAAGATATTTGACGCACACAATTCTTGATGAATGTTCTAATGTGGGACGCAATTTCAATTTGGGTATAAAAGTATACATTGAACTTAGTAAAAAACAATACGAAAATCGAGTCTTGTCGGTTTTCTAGTTCATGATTATCTATATAGGTAAAAGTGTAAACGTTCATTTATTCAAAACCTTGAATCTCCAAAAAAATTTCACAGATTGCTTTGAAATTTTGACTCAACCTTGCAATCGAATGCGCGCGCATTTTAATGGACATGCTTTTGAAAATCGATTTTTATCTTTGCATTCCGAATAGCACCGACAAGCCACAGGAACGCGAAACCGGGTGCAGCTACGACCAGGTGAAAAATTTCCAAACAAAAATTAGTTTCATGTAAGAAGCCGGAAAAAGCACTGCAGCACTTTTTTTAATTCACAGTAATGACTTGTGCGTCGGGCTGAAGATGTTGAGTGTGTTTTCGTACGTGGAAGATTACTCACTGAAAACTATGATTCTGATGCGAAAAATTACGTTATCATTCATATTGTAGTTTTATAGTTTTATGCGCAATCGCTAATTTATGCACAATTATTCAGATAGCTTTCATCAAATTTGAAACATTTGATCAATGATTACTGGAATAGAAGCTGAAATGCCCCCCTGGCCCAAATATAAGAGTGCCACTTTTACCTATGAAATTTTTTTACAAAATCAAGTCTCCTTCTATATACGAGTACATAGGAAATGACAATGAATACAACACCGGTGATCAAGAACAATGAATTTGAAGTTCAGCTCGAAAACAGGCAAACCCGGATTTGTAATCATGAAACTGTTGTTAAAGTTAAAAGTATAGGATTGAACAAAATTGAATTTAATGTTTAAAAGCCATGGTCAAAAATTCCTTAAAATGTTACTATTAGGCCGTCACAAGACAGTCAAAATTAGACTGATCCCGTTGTACGAAACGGATGAAACAGATACACCAATTGAACCAACACAATTTATGTGTTGGCTTTTTGGATTTTTGCAAAAAAAAAATTTGGGAGCTTGACAAAGCATAAGTTAGGAGCAAGAAGTCATCAGGAGGCTCGTAGATTTAAGGCTTCATTTGTAGCTAAGTGAAGATATATCTACACGCCTTTTGCATCTCGTATCACAACCACAGGAATGTTGTGAATTGTACTTTTTTTTTCTCGCTCTTTTATATCGCAATTGCCGTTTTCATCACAAATCGAAGCGTAAAATTAACTGTAAAATAATCATATCAGAAACGTGACGGGTTTATCGAGTAAAGTTTCTTGCAGTGCTTGAGATGTATGTAGAAAATACTTTTGAATCTGTACTATACTGTATCTCGTTAAGCATAGTTTGATATTTTGTAAATATAAGTAATCCCATTTCAATCGTTTTGAAGGTAAGAATTCCAGCAACGCTCTTTATGCACGTGGCATGATCATAAATAGCCCAGTCCTTCCAAAATAATTACATGTGTAGGTTTTTTAATAATGATCAACTGCAACTAACCTAGTAACAGTCCTTTCAACAAATGTATCATATCTTCATTCATAACGTACTTGGAAAATGAGTAGGGTTGTAAAATGAGTTACCAATGAGTCCTGCGTCTGAAACAAACTTCGCTGAGTACTGGGAAATGTAAATTATCAACGAGCGGCAGAAATGCGCATTCAGAATGGGCTCACTTCTACCTACTGATTTGTGCAGGGATTGTGATAGTTGAGTAATGACCATTTCATCTCAGTGGGAGCTGGTTCCCGTCAATTGGTCAAGGAAACATTCCTTTCCATTGATGAAGTGAACATAATTAACCAAGGACTCTTCTTGCGCTTCATTTGGCATTCATCGCCCATATGTACGAGCTTTTTCAACACCTCGTTGTAAACTGTGAACTGGCGTAGGGTTTTTACAATGTAAAATAATGAATCCTATGAAGGATCGAAAACTTTTTAGGCCCAAACGAGCGGCACGCTTGCGGGTCTCGACGTCGGAGCTGTGCCTCCTGGCTGCCTTGTCTAGTCCAGGAGCTGACGCAGCACTTCTGTGGAGCCCAGGGGCGAAAGTCTGGAAGGCTTCTTCGAAGGCAATCCTTTCCCCAGGAAAGGAGTAGCGCCCATGTCAAAGAAGAAACATCAAGATAATTTTACTATAAACTCTGTGAAGCAATTCCCAAAACTATTAGTGCTTTTTACGCCCACTGCCCTCCGCTCTTAGTGTGCGAGAGATAATGAGCTGCGGCTATGCGAGGAGCAAAGATGAAAATTTGATGGCGAGTCCATCAATGATTTTTCATTAAAAGAAGTGCCCTTTCTTTCCATATTCTCGACTCAAAAGTCTGCTCTGCACAGCTCTAAGCTCTACGGTTAAAAAACCTTTTAGCATAATTTTTTACAAAACATGGGAATAAATGTGCTCATATCCTCAAAAAAATATTTTGCTCTGAAAGGAAACGCGGTCCCAGCGAAGTTACGCTATTTCGAATAAAAAAATATGTAAAATCCACTTACAACAATTAATTATGAAATTACTTGTAATTGATCCCTTACATGGAAACGGGGGAGAACTTTCACAGATCATCTAGCCAAATTATAGATAGTCACTAAATCAGTCGACCCAAGAATATTCTGGAATGAAGCTCGGCATGTGTTTTTTATTCAGATTGTTCCATTCTAGCTGACTTGTTTCCCCACGGTTTTCGTAAAACTCGCGAAGCATAACTGCGATAACGACAGCTCATTTCGCTTTTCATGGAGTAAATGCAAGGAAAATCGTAGTAATCAAGCGCTCATAGAATTGTTGAGATAAAGTGTTTAGGCCTTATAATGATAGGTGTTTCATTAAACTGGCATGGGTCTAATTTTAATAAGTTAAACTTAACAAATTCATCACGAAGAGCTCGGTTGAGGAGTCTAATTCGCCGTCTCATCTCCCGAATTTCGATTATTGGTATTATTGTCAAAAATACTGAAACTGACGAGTCGGTATGAAGTACGAGGGACGCTTTGGTGCAACTGATTTCCGGAAAAATGAGTGAAAGTTAATCTTTTTGGGGAGAGCATCAATTAAGGAAGATTAAGACTAGAAATAAGGTTTTTGTTATTTATTTTAGCTAACTAGCGTCCTGAGCACATCTTAGGTTAATATGTGATCCACAGTAGCCGTGCCGCACATAGGTTTTGATGTCATCAATCATGTAAATACTCGGCGTCTCCAGCGACTGTGAGTGGATGCGAGATATTTTTCTGATGGAGCTGCTTACGCAAACTTCCTGGTTGTCCGTTCTCTCATATCCTAATTTTAAGGCCAGACCATAAGAAAACTCTCGTAATTCACAAGGACTTTTCATTTCCATCCTTCCACCCTCAAGTGGCAGAAGAAAGCGCCATAAATTTTATGGTATGTGCACTGACACGTGAAAGTTCCGTACAAACACCTAAAAAGCTCAAACGTTGTGGCACTTCAACATACAAGTGCAGCACACGGCGAAGCACACATGGATATTTCTTTCAAGTTTAATGTTGACAACTCTTCTGGCCAAGGAGGTTATCTTTCGAGGACACTCACTCGTCAA
This sequence comes from Orchestia grillus, assembly GCA_014899125.1. Taxonomy (NCBI): domain Eukaryota; kingdom Metazoa; phylum Arthropoda; class Malacostraca; order Amphipoda; family Talitridae; genus Orchestia; species Orchestia grillus. Next base: position 21,281 of record VOMN01127033.1, read on the forward strand.
TACTACTGACCCTTGCTTGTTGACTTACTCACAGTCTTTTAATAACGATTTTTTACTTATAGGTACTTGGTATGAGTTAAATTTTCATGAGCCCAACGAAAATAAATATTTTCAAACCATGAAATGTATACATATGTTTACATATATACACGTATATGATCGTTTATGAGACCTGCACAATGCACGATGTTAAGATTAATTTGCTGTACACATTTTAAAAAACATAAAATTCAGACGAAGAATACAAGATTGTTCGGTTCTTTGAGCTTTGACCTTGAACTGAACCATTTCAAGGTTTTCATTTAGGTTCAAATGCATTAATCCGTCATTGCAGCAGAAATAATTCCATACCTAACAATCACATTTTCATTCAACACTGAATCCTAATGTAAATAATTGATCATTGCAAATAGTTTAGCACATTGTTGTTGTTAGTGAACCTTTCAACTTGCAAAATTCTGTAGAATTTTAGACGCTTTCATAGTGGGAACCTCATTTTTTATGGAATAACGAGCTCGTCCTTAACTGGTCTCTTCCGTTCATCCACTTCCCAATATTTCACATAATTAAACAACTTCTCATGAGAAAATTAGTCGCAGCCCTAATTTAAACACTAATCTGAAAAGTTGTGGATGGCACGACTCTCTCCAGCCCTTAGTTACGATATGCAATTCAACTCTAAAGCTTTACTCGACTTCGCATAATTCAATTTCCAGCTACATCGCTCAATATCAATACAGGACTTTTAACGTCGCGGCTGAACTCAGCCACATTATTGAGCATTCAAGTTAATTACAAAACATTTTACTCACGTTCAACCCGCGCGCAGGAGGCGGCCGTCACACGAGTGGCGTAGGCTGGTTTGGTCTCGGTGAGGCCGTCATTGTGGCCTGATAAATGGCGGGCGGGACGTGGCCCGGGCCCAGCTTGTAATCCAGGGCCCCACCTTATAATCCTACAGCCTAATGTAACGAGAACGCTACAATCTTGCGCGTGTGCACACACGACGTCTTTCGAGCCACACACGCGCTGGCCGGCCTACGTGATGGATGACTTTTCTTAACCTGCCCATCATCCTCTGAAAAAGTGACTTAATATCAGGCCGGGATAATGCAGGACGGCACCCGACAGCGCCGGACTTTTCCTCCCTGCGGGCATGACAGGTGGTTGGAAATTTACCTTTAACGAACAATTGGGAAGTCTCCACGATGGTGTAAATTTTGAACTATTTTCATTCAACACGAAAAGTTAATTAGGTACATCATAATCGCATTTCGATGATACATACGAACATGTAAAAGTAGAAATTACAGGAATATTTCTATAAAAATTATACCTCTTGGTAGAAGTGCAATACATGACACGTCACTGCGTCTGGGAGCAGGAAGCACTCACTCCAATGAATTACATTTGCCCTTATTTTTGTCCTGCTTCACTATCTTGGGGAATAAAGAAAAATTTGTTTCAAGAAGTTTTGATTCTTATTTCAACTGCAAAATAAAATTTCGATCGAGATATCATTCAAAATGCATTCTTGGGCTTCCCTTTATTCAGCGAAACGTATAATTTATAAAGGTTATTGCCCCGTGCAGGTAGGTAGGCATGAAAGGTTTAAAACGTTTTGAACAAGCCTTCAACTTGATATTCATGTATTGCACTCATTAAGGCTTATGTAATTTACTCAAGTACTCCCCCTCCATGCATAGCTTTGGGAAGCGTAATTATTTGTTGAAGAAATGTGTGTCGTACGATATAGGCATTAATGCAAATATATATTGTACAATATGACATCAATGCAGAAATACATCAGAACTTTTAAATGATGCAAAGAATGGTTCACGTTCTGTTCAATCCTAAGATATAAAGTTATCCCTATAAAAAATATGTTATACCATACTTAGTGGTAGTAAAGTTATTTTAAATATTAAAAAGATATTTCATGATCAATATGTGTACCTGTAACACCATAGGTACCACACTCCTCTACACACAGTCAACATATATTGGTAAATATTTCAAAAGCCACTACGCGTACGTACGGCTCTTGCATTGTGCTATATAGATCACCACCTCAATTCAAACTACATGAAATTTGGACTACGGCTAAGCAGTTATAAAATCAATTCCCCTCCGCCACTTCGGAAGTACGTCAACTTTGTATTAGTTGGATAACCTCAATCGACACCCTGTACTAACTCTGGCGTTACCCCCACACAGCACATCTAATGGAGTAGACAAACTTAATAAGCGTTGCTGTGGACGAAACGGTTGACGTATTTTTAGCGAGGCACCAACTCATTACACCAAGAGCACCGACACCAAATCCAGGAAACACGGAGCCACAACGATGGTTTCTTTAGAAGCAGACTCTAAGAAGTCGCCGAGCCCTCGTTAAATTGGCCACAGCAACCACAGCTTATGATGCCTCGAAGCACCACAAGCAGAGCCAGGCGTTGTCGGCAGGCCCGAGACGTTCCAAAAATCTTTGCATGTCCGACAGTGGCGTCCACCTTTGAAAATCCTCTCCTGATTTACGAGAGGAAGCGTCTACCTGGACCACAACCTTATGAGAGAAGATCACCTTAGCTCAAATATCTCCGAAAAGACTGGCACTCACATAAAATGCACGAAAAACAACGTGCTCTCATTTGAGGTGTTGCTGTCGCGCGTAAATTTCGCCTTATTTTTAGGACAAGGCGAAGGTTCGACTAATGTGGGAAATGAGATTTTCTTTGCTTTGAAAATTGAGGCATATGAAAATACACGAATCATGAACATACTCGTGAAGAAATAAACAAGGCCATTGGGTCTACATACTAGTAAATACGACCATGGAGTATACATACGCGTACAGCAGTTCCGAGAAATGGACCACAGGATTACAAAACCGCCACACAGGAAAATTTGAAAAAACTTCATACGACGGGAGATTCAGAAAAGCTTATGTTCTGTCTTTCAAGAACAAGAATATGAGGAAATTTCGAATGAAATTTGAAAATAACTTTATATTTTTGATAAGTTGAAATTGAGCACACTGTATTTGCATATATATTCATTAAATATATGAGATGAAATTTTATGTATTTGTGTTTTCCTTCCTTGGTCAAATGCAGTTTACCTATGAAACTCTTCCTATTTCATTTGAGCGAGTCCAACTTCACAGCTCCTTGAACAAGTTAGGACTTGAGCGAGACATGAGGAAGATACAGTGACGGCACGGCCAGCTTTATGCTCTTCATATCATGAATGTCATCCTCAAAATGCAATGACTTTGATTCATACGCTTCTCTCCCGCAATAAAATATTTTGGATCTCACTATTGTTGATATCGGCTTCAGTTTGACGCATTTTTCTAAAATAGAACTCGATTTATTATTCATTTCTTTGCGAAATGTCCAGACTCATGGACTACGCAGCAGCAAAAGTTGTCTAGGCAGAAATGCACGCTCATTTTACGTCTGGTAACTGCATTGCGTGGCTAATTAGAGAGGTATTTGACAGCATAAAACGTTATTTACCCACGAATAGTGAATTTTCATTTTTTAAGGCTCAATTGAAACGAAAAAATTCGAATGCTTCCTACAATCCCTCACGATTGAATAAATGTTACGTACGATGTTACTTCAATGAAATTTATGGTACATAAATCAGGAGAAACTTTTCTTGTTCGTTTATCAGTTTTGATGCACGCACTGAGGCGGTGTAAAATCTAAGTATGTCTCATAAGCATCGTTTAGTGAAGCAGTTACTTCTACATTGAAGCTCAAACGTCATCAGTAAACTCCGTGCCGATATTTGGCCAGGCAAAAATTAACTTCGTTAGGCCATGTTGCAAAATTTTGCTATGATTTCGTTTGAAGCTCTCCAGTTACAGGCATTAGAGGCATATGCTGAGCTAAATATTGTACCTCTGCGATCGATGCAACGTGGTATTCAAATCGCGAGCATTATAGTCCCAATTTTCAGATAGAATTCCTATTCAGGGCAGAGGCTTCAATTCTTACAAAACCAAGCGCATCACCACTTGCAGTTGACGGTCATGTCAAAATAGGTGTCTGGAAGAACGAGCTTATCACCAATATCGGCAAGACTTGGAATCCAAACAGCTATCTTTCTGGGGGCAAAATCCTTCGACAGACCGCTGCGTTATCACACATCTTTCTTGGAACTAATGCCAGGCATTATTATCTGCTGTAGAAAATATTTAAAGAACAAGTCTTTCACAAATAGTGCAAAAATAAATTGAACACCAGCGCAGTTTTTGGCAGTCATACATGGGTGCTCACGGGAAGCGCTGTGGGACAACAGACGGTCGAGGAGACAATGGCGTCCTCTCAAACAAAGCTCTCAGCCGCGTCACACTCTGACGCTATTCAAAACCGCTCACAAACTTTAAAATTCATCGAAAAACATTGTCAAGATTTTCTTTATCTCATTGCTTAGCCAAATATTAAACAGGAATTAGTCTGCTTCAGTTCGAGGAGCGTAATTATAGGCGTATGAGAATTACATTTCGCATAAATATATCGGTTATTTTCAGACACATATATTTTACGTGCATCGTTGCTAAGTCGATGGCTAAAACAATATTACCTCGTGCAAACAGGAAATTTGGGATTCTACATGGGAAATTGTATTCACATGCTTTAAAATTACTCGAAATATACAAAAAATAGGTTAAGAAGCAAAGCAAAAGAAAGAAGAAGGCAAACGAAAAAAAAAGCGAAAATTTCGTAGTCACTTGCGGTTGATTGATGCCATGCAGCCGTGTGGAGCTCGAGCTCTGAAATAATTCCGACCTACTTTTGCAAGCGGCGCATGCGACACACCGCTTATTTTTCTGTCTGCCACTTCATGCGAATCAAAGTTTTTCTTTGCCACTAATTATGTACATTTTAGGCAAATATTTGTTCGACTTACCAGAAAAAAGCATGACATGCGACTCACTTCGACAACATAAGTTTAGAGAATTATTCAATACTCCACATCAAGGTAAGGTGCCTTTACTATACTGGATCATATTTGGATCATTTCTATGGTTCGAACGTTGAGTTTTCATTCATTTACTTTTTCAAACATGGTTGAAGGGAAATTCGTCTCATTTTCACAAATTCCAGTGTTCGAAAAGCCAGAGTTAAATATACGAAAATAATTCCTTACTCCTTGCTGTTACAATAAGACTGGCCGGATTCCCTGCCGTCATGTTCCTGCTATTGCTCTAGTCGAGAGAATTTCGGAGGAGGAATTAGAAGATAGGGACGTACTTATTCTTTTGATAACAAATTCACAAAAAAATAGAAAAATATGTATAAAATCCTATGGGCTACATAAATTATCAAGACTTTAACCATTTATAACGAAGATTGGGCAATATAACGAAGGAATTTATTATATTATCTGCAAACGAGTTTCAGCACCGCCTGTTGAGTCAGGACATCTACAAGGTGGTTCAAAAGTCACTTCACCATTTGGAACCTTCATTACCCGACAATTAATAGATATATGAGATTAATTTACATATGAAATGAAAGGAAAACTTTTTAAGTTTTATTATTTAAATAAGATACATTTTAAATGCTCTCTATTATTACTTAAGCCCAAGCGCATTCTACTGTACGTACAGAATTTTCCTAAATTTTTCCAAAATATCACGAGTTATTGTGTTGATTTCTTCGATGATATTTTTTAAACAAATGTAGAAGATAAGGCATATTGATGTAAACGTTTCCTTTAAGGTATCTGCATAGGAAAAAATCTACAGAGGTCAAACCAGGAGACCGTGGTGGCCATGAAACTTCACAAAAAAATGAAATTAAACAACCAGGAAAGACAGCGCTTAGTATTGCCATGGTTTCCCTTGCTGTGTGTGGTGTCGCCCCATCT
>VOMN01127037.1:0-15096 GCA_014899125.1 Orchestia grillus
GACTGCCTAGAAATACAGGGATATATATTAAGTACATAACATTTTGTCCCAAGTGAAGATTAACCCCTTAACGTATTATTCCGAGATACCTCGTGGACGTGGATGCTTCATTCACACGGTCACTGTCGGTAACACGGACCGTGTGAATGCAACACCGGCCTACTCGGGGTAATACGTTGAGAGGTTAAAGAAATACAGTGGGATGTGACATGCTGTTTGCTTTTTCCCTCCAAGGGCAGGCTCGGTGAATACATTTGCAATTCACTGGCATGCGATATCCAATTGACAAGATTGAAATAAACATGGCAGACTGATAATTTTGAAACGTGCAGATGAGACGGACAAAATTGAAATTAATACATGTATTCAACGGGCAATATTTAAATATGGCCATCCGAGGAGAAATATTCAGATATGCACATTTCACTGAGAATATCTAAACACGGGTATTCGGCTTACAATATTGAAATATGTACATCAGACTTGCTATACATATTCCTTAACACATCTGACGTGTGTAACGTATTGGGTCTAACTACGGCAGTGCCAGTAACTAGATACTTTATAGACGTACTAAAAAGTCATCTCAGTAACCACTGCGAGAATAAAACTAAAGAATTTGCGCTTCATGTACCTAATTAGTGCGTGACATACGCATTACCCCGTACATAGCAGGGCTAGGGAACCTGTTGTACCTTGGGCTCTACGTAGATTTCAGTTCTCTCTGCAGGTTTTTTAGAAAACTGTAAAGCATATTTAAAAATGTGTCAGCTCTTTTTGATACTTTTTCAGTAGTGAAGGCTTCCTGAACCAGTAAAAAAATCCCGAAAACCTGCAGCGAGGGATGATTTCAAAACCAGGTCCGAGATACACAAAGTACGGGTTACCACAGGGTCCCCCTACTGATGGTGAGTTGCACGAATCACAGAAGCAACGAACAAAAATTGCTTTTAGATAAACGGGTTCCTAGCTGTTCGTGTGACCAACTTGATTACGTTTGTTTTCTAACCTGCCTCACGAAAGTGGGAACTTATTGTTCTACATAACCCTTTTATCTGGAGAGGTAGGTTCTGTCGTATTGGACCATGGATTTCGCTTGCTTTTAATTAACGTTATATTGATATTGCTTTGTACTGTCCCTTTTGTGTACTGCAAAACCAGTGGACCGAATTGTGTCAGAAGGATTATAACGAGCATTTAACTTTTATTGTATCGGGTGAGACATATCGATAAACGAACTTTCAAAATAATTTCAAGGCTGCGTCATTCTCCAGGCGATCTTTAGTTGCATCACAGTTTGTTTGGTCATGCCCTTCCTGTAGGATGTACTCTGTAGACGTTGTAGAAAGGTGTAGGGATTTTAGTTTCGAGTTGTAACTGGTATCTTGAATGCTTCTCCAGATTGTCCAGGCATATGACTGACTTGAAAATTCCTATGGTTACCTTAGGTGTAGATAGGCCTTCGGGACTTCCATCTTTCGTGCCCATTTTACTTCTTTCAATCTTCGCACTTTCTTCATAATCTCTCCTTTGTCCTTCCTTTTCAATCTTAACTTACTGTTTCAATGTGCATAGATTCCTCGTTCTCTACAGTCCACGTTACATGGTGCCTCCTCAGCGCTCTCTTTGGATCACATTTCGTGTGGATGAAAAGCTTTCGACAAACTAGTAATCAAATCTTGCCTGAAACACGATTTTTTATTGAGTGTTGAGCTCTCGAAGATGTTTGCGGACGTTTTGGATTCAGCAAATCTTAGGGACTTGGATATCCTCCGGGGATAAGTAGAATTCCTGACCTTCTATGAAGATTACACTGACATAGAGTATGTCCTAGCAAACATCCTTCGGTGCCGAACATTGTCAGGAATAATTTGACTCACGCGTTCTGCAGAGTTAGCAGTGTTGGTTGTGTTAATCTGTAGGTTTCGATGGTTGTGTTGGGTTAACCTTGTTAGAGTAGGGTTGATTCAGTTGGATTAGAGTTATGAGGAATGTTGGTCCAGTTTGAGGTTGGTTGGTCTAATTGGAGTGGGGTTGGTCCAGTTGGAGTAGGGTTGGCCTAGTTTGAGTAGGGTTGGCCCAGTTGGAGTAGGGTTGGCCCAGTTGGAGTAGGGTTGGCCTAGTTGGAGTAGGGTTGTCCCAATTAGTGTAGGGTTGGCCCAGTTGGTGTAGAATTGCCCCAGTTGGTGTAGGATTGGCCCAGTTGGTGTAGGGTTGGTCCACTTGGGTACGGTTGGTTTAGTTTAAATAGGGTTGGTCCGATTGATGTAAGGGATTGTCCAGTTGGAGTAGGGGTGGTCCAATTGGAGTAGGGGTGGTCCAGTTGGTGTAGAGTATAACCTGTTGGAGCAGAGTTGGCCCAGGTGCGTAGAATTAGCTCTGTACCACATTCCCTTGTACAGGGTTGTGTCTTTAGGACAGTGGCGTAGTTCGAGTCAACTATCTAAACTTGAATTAAAATATGTTTTCATAGTGCTGTGCGACATATAATTTCTATGAATATCCGGTAGAGCACAGTCGCTGCTGATCCTATTTCCCTTCACGTAGCATATTTTCCAGCACAAGAAAATTTTCACTTGTTTGAACGCTTTTATTGCTGTTTTCTACGAGTTGATGATTGTTTTTGTGCATACACGTGCAAGTCAAACTTTTAACGGGCACGTAAAAAATAAAGACTCTGCAGGCCTCCCTGAATATTGAATTAAATTGAATTGAATTTGAAATTCAAATACGTGAACAAATTTTAGTCCCCGGTAGCACTATTTATAAGCGCACGTACGCCAGACAATATTGGTGCATCGGATTGTGTTCGGGTAAAAACTTGGTATCTCTTGGCTCATTAGAGGATCACAGCCTTTTTTGGCTGGACGGGCGGGACTAAAACTAATAATAGTAACACGCCTTGGAAACGAATTCATTTGAATTTGTAGTTTTAAATATTGTAAATATTCTTTATGCTGCTAATTTTTGTACATAATTTCAATTAACTCTGATAAATAGAGTTCTAAATGAAATTTAGCAAAGTACTGGATGAGGTTTTGTGCGATGACACATTTGTTCAATTTTTCAGTACCTGTTAACCCCTTAAATACAGTTTGTCCGTGAATACAATGTACAGAGAGCTAATAAGGTGAAAGATCACTTAATCTTTTTAATCTGGCAGATGCAGATGTTTACCAGTCAACACTTGGAAATATAAAATTCCGGGTAGCAAAAGTTAGGATGCCTTTCCGTGGTCGGTGTCATCATTACAGCATCCTTGCTGCAGCGGCCCTCTCTGATAGCGCTTGGTGTGGCCACCCGAGGCCTCCCTGTACGTTTATTCGATCTTACACCGCCTCATGCGAAGTCTCCTGCGATTCATGGACTTGAAAACTGAAGATGACGGACACACAGTTGTGCGGGTTGAACGGTCTGGTCGTCCACTTCGCTGACGAGTCTAGAGTAGGGCTACAGAGAGCCGTCATGGTTTGGGCGATTTATGAGTCCATCGTGGAGATATGAATTGTATTACTTGAGGTTACGGCTTCATCATCGACGCAGAGACAAGACACGAGAGGAAAGCTCTCGATAGTGGGGCTTGTTCGTGATTCTGAGGGTGTTAGGCTGCCACCAGACACCCAGTGCAAGCTCTGCCGAGTTGAGTTCTTGCCTTGACCGGGAGATGTTTCAGTGCTGTGACGTTCACAAAACATTTCGAAACTTTGAAATGCGTTTTGGCTGCTGTTCACAATGAAGGTTTAGGAGGCCTCAAGGGGGAGGAGCTGCTCTAACTTCTAGTTCTTGGATCCACTACGCAGAATGGCGCCTCACTGAAACCTCGAGGGTCTCGTCACAATCCCGAGCTTGTCATACTAAAGGGTGCTTCTCGCCCGAGAATGTTTCAGAGAACAATGGAATACTTGATGCTGAAGAAACTCGATAATTTCACCTAAGATCGGCATTGTGGAGGTATTAAGAGTCCTACAACTTCAAAAATGATGCTGTAATAATTTGAATTAATTTATTTGACGAAGAATTTGTTACGTTGGTCTACCCGGGGGCTATATTAAGGAAGGAGGCGGTTAAATTATGCTTTGGAATACGGACCGCTGAGACGACACTGCTCTAGAGGTGCCGTTTACTGGGAGAAATGCCTTCTGGGAAGTAGAGCATGGGCCGCTTCGGGGAGAAATTTCTACGCGATAAAATTTTTATTCCATTAGAGAATTCTTTTGTAGTATCGTTTTCTTGGGTTTAATTTTGAATGCATAATCAACTCGGAATTTTGCAGCTCAGAATTATCCTTCAGTCCATATTGAAAGCACCTGTACGACTTTGCTGTTACAGATATCGGTGCTCTTTCATTCTTATGAAGTCCTATTGATTTGACGTAGCTTTTGAGATGAGGTGAACTTTTTCATGACATGGGCCACCGTAGAACGTCAACAGCTTCACTACGTTTTGATTGGCGTCGTTTTTTGCGCCTCCTAAGAATGACGTCCAATTTTCTGAACACTTGATGGGAATATTACCGAATAAATGTGACAGTGGTAGTCCCAGAAGGTAATGGCGAAAGATGTTTTTTTCATTATATGAACGGTGCCTCTGCATATTTACACTGTAATAGCTCGTAAATGAAGTATAAAAATGTAATACTTTTTTTCAATATGGGTGTTTAGGACTCGCCTTCCCGTCCCACTTACGCAATAACATTCGTCTCAAAAACTGCTAACCATTTTTTCAAACAAAATTTCTGAAGCAAGTAACCTACTAACAACTGCAGAGTTTCTAAAAAACAAGCAAAACGTGTTGAGAAATAAACATTATCCATTAATGAGATACCCAAAGGTTCCCATTAGCACCCACTGCATCAAGCGGTCCCATCACTGATGCTTGAGGGGATCTGGACTTTGCTTCAGTAGCTACTCGCTCATTCCTGCCCTGTGCATCGCTGTCATCGCCGTGCAGTGCGCGGTGAGACTCTCAATGTTGTGGTCTGTGATCTGCGGGCGCTCAGATTGCTGTTCCTCTTTTGCCCCTTCTCGATTTATCCCGAGAATGCTCGTATTCGCGGCCGTGGTTGTCGCATCCACACGCTCACTGTAATGTATAAAGCGTGTGAATGCAACGCCGGGTATCTCGGAAGAATTTGTAAGCGAGTTATCTTAACGGAAGAGGTACTCTAGTATTTTGGTACTCGTTATTTCTAAATTTTCAGAAAAGGGGAACAGTTTTATCACTTCACTGACGCTTAATCTAAGCATGTTAACCGAGAAGTTCAAGTAGAGAAGCAAGACGTTATTTAATAAGTACAAAATATTCATAGAGGCGGTGCAGGACAGAAGAGTTAAATAAAACAGGACTGTGCTGCCAGAAGCAGCCTGTCTAACCCCCCTAAGCGTAGAAGCTCATTAAAGTAACCAGATGGTGTGCTGGAGAGAGCATGTGCTATCGTACATCAGTAATTCCCCTCTGTTCAGAATGTACTTACGGTATCAGTCGGTCTGTCGCTGTCGTATGTGGCAGATCTTACGACTCTCCTTACTACATTTGAACAAGTATGTGACATCTTACGACTCTCCTCACTACATTTGAACAAGTATGTGACAGATCTTACGACTCTCCTTACTACATTTGAACGAATGACATTCATCTACAGAAATCTGGAGTGTATTTTCACTTCCTATGTGTATTAATTGGGAGTCCTATTTTAAATTAGACCATTTAGTTCTCTCTCCCGCACTCAAAAATGGCTTGCCTTCCTTACAGCCCATATTTTGTCGAGTATTTTTGCTATTCCAGTCATCTTCGGGGGCCAATTTTCGTCCTTCTGAGATCTGCGCCTGCCAAATATATCTAATGTGCCACTCTTTTATATATTGTGGCTTACTTTTATATACCGTGGCAAACTATTACATATTGTGGCAAACTTTTACATATTGTGGGCTAATTCTATGAATTGTGGCCCTTACATGTATGTATTGTGGTGGGGATCGCAGAGCTGTGCAGCAAAATTCACGAGCGTGTCGAGGCTTCCTTCCCTGCTAACAGCGGTGTTGCTCGTAGTTGATGGTGGCGGTGTTGCTCGTAGTTGATGGTGGCGGTGTTGCTCGTTGTTGATGGTGGCGGTGTTGCTCGTTGTTCATGGTGGCGGTGTTGCTCGTTGTTGATGGTGGGTATACTTATGCTTTTTGTTGTTATTAATTGTTGGCTGTTGTGGTTGACGGGTGTTGTTGCTGACAAATTTTGTCTACGATTGTTGTAGATGGTTATGTTGTCGGTTGTTGTTAATAATTGCTGTTGACTTTTGTTGTTAATGGTTATAGTTGAAGGTTACTGTTGACTGTAGTACTCAGTTGTCGCTTACAGAAGTTGACAGCTGTCGTTTAGAGTAGTTGACAGCTGTCGTTCAGAGTAGTTGGCAGCTGTCGTTTAGAGTAGTTGACAGCTGTCGTTTAGAGTAGTTGGCAGCTGTCATTTACTGCAGTTGCCAGCTATCATTGACAGTAGTTGAGGGTTGGCATTAACGATAGTTGCTTGTCGCTGTTGACGGTTACCGTTGACAGCAGCTGACAGAGCCCCCCCTCCTGCAGATGAAGGACACGCGCGGCCAGGTGGTGGAGAGCACGCGCCTCGTGACGGACTTCCTGTGCGACCGCATCCACGGCTTCATCGGGCCTGAGCACACGTGCCACGTGGAGGCCACCATCGCCGCCGCCAGGAACCTGCCCATGATCTCCTACGTGAGTACTGCGCGTGGCTCCCACGGGAGTACTGCGCGTGGCTCCCACGTGAGTACTGCGCGTGGCTCCCACGTGTGTGCTGCGCGTGGCTCCCATGTGTTGCATAAGCTTTGAGGAACAGACGCACTATGATTAATGATTTTGCTCCCGTTGCAAAATATATAAGGAACAACGAGCGGACGGTAATTTTGAGACTACATTACGTGAGTGTGCATTGCTTGGCCTTGTGCGATTGTGTTTTTTCATAACGTACGTTCAGTATTATTAAAAATTGACTGCTCTGGATCTTTTGACGAGAATTTCTTTTTGTAAAAGCGAACCCGTACTCTTGAAGTTTGTTAAGATTCTCCTTGGTGACTCAACGCGTCTCCAAGTTACATCTACATACCTCATTAGAACAAAGGTGGTCTCCAAGTTGCATCTACGTACATCAATAGCACAAAAGTGGTCGATGTAGTGAGACCGGACAGAAAACTATAACCTGGTCTCATATTTCTACCAATAGCCATGGAACCTTTCCAAACTTCCTATCTTCGTCTAGATGACGTCACGCGAGGGCTGGGCAAGCGTACATTTTGCAATGACAACATCCGTGCAAAATTAACGTGTCGGTCACATGTCCAATAAAGCAAGACAACGCACTTGATGTGCGTAGCTGTACGCGTCCGCTGCTGGCCAGGCCTGCACAACGATGTCCAGACTGTGCATGCCCGACTGCTTCAGTATTAGCGCCTGTTGTTGCTCAGTTTAATGCACTGTACAGGGGGCACCCGCCCCTCCCCCCCCCTCGTGCCGTGGAGCCATTCAAAATTTTCCTGAAGAATATTGCATTTCTCAAACAGGTTGTCCAGGAGAAGTGTTTTTATTTGCATATATATTTTATGCATTGTGATGTTTTCGTCCGCAATGTTTTAGAATGGGCCACCGGAAAAGTGGTCGAATGTTTGAAAAATGTTTTCAGTATCTGTGTTACCAAATAAAAATGATCAGCATGCTTTTCATTTCAGGCGGTATGATTTTTATTTAGTACCATAAATACCTAAAATGTTTTACAAACAGTCGACCATTTTTTGGGGGGGTTACCCTGCGCATTCAAATTTTTTTCATTACGAGCCGTGAGTGCGCTTTGAATGAAAAGTTCTTCTCGTGTGTGTCAAATTCCGTGAAAGACGAAATGCCCGAGCACCTTTGTGCTTTTCCCACGGAATATTTGAGAGCTCCGTCTGTGTACAGAGGAGGCATTCAGTCAACAAACTTGAACGCTCGGGCCGCTTTCCGCACGCCCACATGAATACGCTGCTGAGCTTGACTCCTCACCTTGCCTGAGATGCCGATGAGATCGCTCTTTTTCAAATGATGGAAGCAAAACTGCCAGCGCTTGAATTTTGCTGAACAAGAACAGCGTGAGACTCCCGCCTCAAACTGCGACTCTTTCAAAAAGTTTAAATTGAGAAGTTTTTGTCAGGAAAGACCGAGGCCTCGCACAGGCATCCCGGAGACGCGTGCTGGAGAAACAACTTCAGTTCCCAAACGACGTGTGTTGTAGAGGCAGCGCGCGCCCCAGATTATCGAAATTGAAATCTCTGGTGCAAAAAATACTTGACCGGCTAATTAATTGGCGTAGGCAGGGTGTCAGAGGGCGTCAGATATGAATTGGGTGATTTATAGTTTTAAGATGTGATCATGGCATGAATAACCGATCTACTGATACATGATGGAGTCAAGAAGAAAGTTGTCTTCTTTCTGGGTAAATTGAAGGATTGCGTCAAACTGTCCATGTTATGCTGCATGTACGGCGTGATACCAAATAGTTTGATTCAATATCAAACAGTGTAGTTCGTTGTCAAACAGTGCATTCCGATATGAAACGGTGGAGTTAGACATCAAACAATGAATTTTGTTATGAAATGGTGCATTGTGATATCAAACGGTACAGTTCGGCATCAAACAGTGCATTTCGATATCAATGTAATTATACATTAAACAGTGCAGCTTGGCATCTAACAATGCAGTTTGACATCAAAGGGTGCATTTCGATGTCAAGTAGTACAATTCGGCATCAAAGCACACCGACCAACCTTAAAGCGCACAATTAAATTTCAAACTTCAGTTCGACGACGGAGAATGTAGGTCGGTATTTGTTTTGAAGCCCAGCACCGGTTATTGTAATTCTGATTGTTACTGATGTTGGACCGACAGCCTTCTCTGAGGTGAAAAACTGTCACTTAATTTTTTAGCCAAGCTGCAATGGATATCATAACCTGGTCAGTAAACTATATTGAGTGATATACGCTCATGTATATTCAGTTGATCGTAACAGTCGTAAATTACTTCATCTCACTTTTTTAGCCTCGTGTTTGAATGCGTTTTCGCATCAACAATAAATCTACTTCCATGCTGACAGATGAGAGACAGTTTTCTGAGAAAAGAAGTCATCACTGGAGGTTTCCTATCATTATCGAAGTGAAAGTCATAAACGGAGTGACTCAAGCTCTAGATCTAAGTCGTCGGAGTGTAAGTTACTTCTGTCAAAGCCTTTTTTCGTTCCCATTTGTGCTCGAGTCTTCCTCTCTATAGCGAGTGTTGCGCTTCAGAGAACACGGGAAAGGCTTGATTTATAGCCTCCGTACCACCGTGTGGAGAATGCGAACATTTTTACTGCATGTCGATTTTGACTGGACGCTATCCGCATCCTGGTGGACGGGATCGAGTGTGGGGGTGTTTACTCCTGAAATTGGCCTTTTTGTGAAATTATTCAAGTCACTTTCCAATGTAGCTTTTCCTGAAAATAAGATGAAGCTGAATCTCCAGTTTATGTAGATATGGTAACTTTGAATCGTAAACGTTTCCGTAGACAAAGTGATGCTCCTGCTATCGTCATGCAGTAACCGTTTACAGGGTTGTCGGTTCCCTAATACATATATTTTGTTGTGTAGCTTCACACTTACGAATCATGAACCCCGGCTTAACGACGTCGATTCTTCCACGTCAGAATGAGTTGCAATTTTATACTGCACTGAAATTTGATCCTAAACTTCAATTATTTCAGCTTGTGTATCGGACTACGTACGAACACAAAACGTATTTTTTTTCAAAATGGGAGAACAGTTTGATATTAAATCCCTTATAGGACATGAACATGAAGAACATCTGAAGCGCTTGGAATGAGCAGTACTGTGACCAAGCCAAGATAGCCTCTGACTCGCCTAGACAAGCAATTTCAGGCTAGCCTTTATTTCTATATATATGTGTGTGGTTACTTGCTAAACAATGGGGTGCTCAGCTTTGTAATCTGTAAGATGAGCGAGGTGCGTGCCCTGCTCCAAGGCCATTTTTCTTCTTGTTTGTTGCGTAGGCGCGCGCCTTCCTCCCGCAGTACGTCCTCTAAAATGCGACAGATATGAAACGAGTGTTGGTGCGCATTCTGCTGCCCATTCATGCAGCTGCTCAGGAAAAGTCGGATGAAATTCAGAGCAGTGTCCAACCAGAGTAATGTAAATACGTGCACAGTGTTTAGTTCGCGTCTTCAAGTTTGTGTGCATCTTGGGGAAAATAATGGAAGAATGAAGCTGTGGTGGTTCGGCAGAGACGCCCGTTAACTCAGCATGAAGAGCTGATCTCTCCTGTGCGAGGGTACGCTCCGTGCTGAAGCGACGAGTGTCGAGCCATCATTTGTTTGCTGTAGTTTATCCTGAGACGTCTGAAGTAAACGATTTTGTCGCATGACTGAACCCTGAATCGTCCAAAACTCAAAAGCATCACGTCGTGTAGTCCGAAGAAAACTTTATCTACATTATTTTTGCAGCATCCCTTTTCTTCCCTTATTTTAGTAGACCCTACCTTTGATATTCTCCTTTGATTTATTAATAGCACTTTATTTTCTGCATCTGGGTCGTTAGCCTTACCTTGATCGCTTTAGTTTATTATATTTTGTAAGAGTTTTTGGTTAATGGAGAACGTCAGATCGATGGAAGCGCAGCGTAAGTTTCTCCCTCGCCCGGCCCTGGCCAGCCCCCGTGTACCACGCAGGCTTCTTTTCAAATCACCATCCTCATTTTTGGGAACGAGCGAACTTAAAAGAATCGCTCGCCCTAAATTGTTTCAAGGAAGGTTCAAGCAAGAGTGGCCGTGAATTTGCCCTCTGAATATTGCTATACCCACGGGAGAGCGTATGCATTTCATGATAAAATACGTCGTCGAATTTGTGTAATCGCTTACTCTGGCGGCAAGCCATTTACTGTGAAGTTTTGCATCGTATTGAAGTTTTCGATGAGGCACTATGAGTTTGTCTGACTATGGTTCTGCGACCTTTAGGAAGTAGTGTAAAGTCATGCGTAGAAAAAAAAGATCGTTTTGCCCGAGTGTGTTGTGTGAGAACAGAAAGTGCGCTCGTTGGAAGAACTAACCTTGAATCGTCTGAAATAACTGATGGTATGGAATACCTGGCCCTCAGTCGTCTGAGATACCTGAGAGTGTGGAATAACTAACCATCAGTCATCTGAAATAAGTCATTGTGACGAATAACTGACCCTCAGTCGTCTGAGATAACTGAGAGTGTGGAATAACTAACCATCAGTCATCTGAAATAAGTCATTGTGTTGAATAACTGACCCTCAGTCGTCTCAGTATTCGCACGTGCTGTGTATATATATCGCCTCTCACGTTAATTAGCTAGGTTATAACTTTATCTGTCCAAAAATTTGTCACTGTCGGAGCAGGCGTCGGCTTCCATTCAAAGTGTGCGCGAAGTTACAGAATTTTTTCGGCACCTCACCTGGCCAGCGTATCCATCGTTTGCTTCAAACGTTACGTTTTGCATACGATAATTTTTTGCTTTAAGCTCATTAACTGAAGAGCTGGCGGGATGCTGGTTTGAAAATTCCTCGTCCGTCTTTAGTCTCAGAAAGCTTTAACGTGAAGGGAGATATTTTTATCGATAAATGATCAAGTATCTTTAAAGCCCACGTTTTTAATTCTTTACTTTGATGGATTACGGACGTGGTGCTTTTGATGCAGACCTAATACTGAAGCTCAAAATCTACAAATTAAATTTTGTACCCTTAACGGGTGGTTGTTGTGTGCCGAATGTCATTTCAAATTTTCACATTTCCAATTGTTTGAAATTTTCGTGGAGTCTAGAAACAGGTGGATTCAATTCACTCTCTGTTTAGCTATCTACGGGAGTTCCGAACTAGCCATATCTCCATTCTCGCCTGAAACCTTACAAAAAATTTTGCCCGTATATTTTACCTATTTTATCATTTACAAGAAAGAAAGAAAGAAAGAAAGAAAATAAAAATAGTTTATTCCAAACTCGGTCACATACAAAGTATATACCAAGGTTCAAACAATTCTTCAAAGTGGATTCTGAAGCTTCTAGTGATCTCCATCAATCACGGTTTTATGCACCTTGTCTTGACAACCGATTTGTGATGAGTGTAATCGAAATGCAATATGTCTTTGAGACAATTTTAGCTTCAACAACTTCTTAACCAATGTGTGTGCGCTATTTTTTGTAAATTTGTCATTTTTGATTTAACAAAATGATAGTCAATTATGGCTTGTGCTATTTTTTTCTTTAAAACTATTTTTACCATTTTTCGTCGTACCCATATTAATAGGGCTATTTTTCTTCTCAGGAGTGTTCCTGCGAGTCCACCTTTGATTTTTTTGGTATTCACTTTACTAATTTCTCTTCTTCTTTATCGCAGATCCCTCGTACGAACGTTGGCGGGCTACGGAAGCCGCGTCTTACACTTTTTATTCTTTTTGTTTCAGTTTTTCACCTGTTTGATCTTACCGACTTCTTCATAAATTCTCGCCTCCAATTATGGTGGTTAGACCATTAGACGTACTTCTCAAAAGAACTAATGAATAATTCATGTCAGAGTCCTTTGAGGACAACACCTCGGTGGTCTTTCTTTTGGCTGACGGCAGGCACGATCGTATGTCGTCCTTCCTTTTCTGTTTGCTGGAAATAACCTCAAAGAAGAGCCGCTAGCTCTGTTGTACTCGCCCGGTCCATGTCTTCAAGTCCTCATCGAAAGAATCGCAGAAACCACGAAGAAGGTCCAGAGTTGTGTTACACTTAGTCTTTGGTAATGGAAAGTGGTTAAGTGGTTCGTGTTTTTTTCATGTCTTCTTGGTGCAATACGCTAAAGGAGATTGGCCTTCTGCGTATTTTAGAGACTTAACACGTTGGTTCCGATTCTCCTCACAGGTAAAATTACACGCCAACAAATTTCTCTGCTGTGAATTTAAAAATGAAGGATTTTGGTTTCACAAATTTGGATACTCTATTAATTTTCTGTCTAATCAGAACTAGTTTATTCGATTGATGAACAAAAAGTTGAAGAAAACTCGAAAATTTGTATTTATACATGATAGTGCTTTGGTTACAATAGGTTAGGTTAGATGATCGCGTGTACCATATATGGCCCACTTTGGAGTCAACGTGTTAAGGACCCTCAAGGGATAGGTAGGATTGTCAAGCTATTCATATAACTTAGACTGCATGAAAAATTCATCCCGTTTGTTGAGGATGAACCAGAAACTAAGAAAAAAAGTTTTAGCTGAAGCCGAGTCTCATTGTTAGAATCACATAAAATGTGCCAAAGGTGTTTAATCCCTAAATGTGACAATAATAACCTTTTATTGCCACTCTTTGAGTAAGCTGTCCTCCTAACCCATCGTGGCGTTGTCTTCAGGCCTGCAGTGACGCCATCAACTTCGACCAGGACCTCCACAGCACGTTTGCCCGCACCAACCCCTCCGAGAAGCCCGTGAGTTCCTCTCTTAGGAATATCAAGTTGTCTCAAAACCAAACTATTTTTAACTTTTTTCCCTTACGCAGGCATAATGTACGAAAGTCAGAAAGTGTAGCACCAATTTAAGGTCTTCAGTCCTTCCTAATTTGTAAGAAACTGAAGTTTGCGATAACCCCAAGTTAACATTGCATGGAAACTGGCCTTAAGTTCAATTGATGAAGTTAAAGTTTGATTTTGACTTAGACAAGCCGGGGCCTAAACATGCTGGTCAAGCAGAATCCGTGCAATCGTGGGACAATCCTCGCCCAAAAAATCCGTGCAATCGTGGGACAATCCTCGTCCAAAAAATCCGTGCAATCGTGGGACAATCCTCGTCCTAAAAATCCGTGCAATCGTGGGGCAATCCTCGTCCAAAAGAAAGCCCTCGCAAGTGCAAGTCGCTGCGTCTCCTGGCTGCCGGTCTTTGATGGGCCGATTGATTGCGTGAGCGTGGGTCATTGATGAAGCTTCGCCGGTGGTGCTTCCTTCCGAGGCGTGTGTGTAGTTTCTGAATAATTCAGCTTTTAAGTCTCTAACTGAATTGCAGGCGGACAAACGCGTTGCTGCAACTAATGGAGAAGTTGAAAGCGCTTAGTGCTAGTACGTTTTTTTAACTTAATGTTCCTAACAGGAATTTAGAGATCCAATTTAGTAATTTATTTCGAAAGCTTGTTGAATTCTTTTTGGACGGGTGGTTCAAAAACTAATTCCAAACTTCAAATATTGGAAGATAAGGTGTAAATGATTGGACTGGTTATGAAAGAGAGAATATTTGACTCAGGGTAAAGTTCCAGTGCTCTGCATTGCCACTCGGCTTCCTGTGTTTGTGCATACCCATACGCGAGTATTTCTGTTGACCTCATGGCAGTATTTACCAAGCTAGCTGCTAGTTATTCCAAACATTTACTAAACCAGCCGCGAGTAATTCGAAATATTTACTAAATTAGCCGCAAGTAATTCGAAATATTTACATAAGTAGTTCTAGGTGATTCAAAATATTTACTAAAGTAGCTGTAGGTGATTCAAAATATTTTCTAAACTAGCCGTAGGGAACTAGAAATATTTTCTAAACTAGCCATAGGTAATTCTAAAAACATGATCATGCTGCTGTTCTCGACTGTATTCCATTATTTAGCCGACCATCACTGTGTGTAAGCTCTTATGATGCCAGAGCTGTTGTGATGCCAGAGCTGTTATGATGCCAGAGCTGTTGNTGATGCCAGAGCTGTTGTGATGCCAGAGCTGTTGTGATGCCGGAGCTGTTGTGATGCCAGAGCTGTTGTGATGCCAGAGGTGATGTGATGCAATAATTATGATGCAAGAGCTGTTGTGCTGTCAGAGCTGTCGTGACGCCAGAGCTGTCGTGACGCCAGAGCTCTCGTGACGCCAGAGCTGTTGTGATGCAAGAGCTGATGTGATGCAAGAGCTGATGTGATACAATAATTATGATGCAAGAGCTGTTGTGATGCCAGAGCTGTTGTTCGCGTTATTTGAGCCAGTGCTATTATTATTCAACAACGCTTAATTGTTTTGCAAGAGCTCAGCTGTTAGACGAGGCTCTCCTC